>CAJHNH020002525.1:72500-75000 GCA_905116865.2 Candidula unifasciata | reverse complement strand
TGTGTGTGTTTGAAAAATGGGGGGGGGGGGGGATTACTGTCACATCCCTCCTCCCTCCTTTTCTGCTGCATTTGAAGTATCATCCTCATGTGCCATGCCGATAAGCAAAGGCAGTCATAATTCGCTACTCAAAACGATCAGCAGAAACGTGGATCAGGTCAATGGTCTTGTCCCGCCTCAAACACGTGGTCAGGCAATCAAGAGATTTGTTACTTTGATTTTCCCCGCCCTCTTTCAGCCAGTCTATTCAGTTATCACCAAGTTCTGGAGTCTATTCCTTGCATTGAAATTAGGGCTGTACCGAATATTCGCTTCGTATTTGCTTCGGGGCCGAATAGTGGACCTGTTAACTATTCGGTATTCGACCGAATACTTTCGGTCGGGCCGAATACGAATAATGGTTACCTTACACCCGTTTCTGCATTCACTGCGATAGTTGCTGTTGCCTAAGTCGCTTTTATGCATTAACTAAGCTGTCAGTGACAATTTACAAAAGTTTGGTTACTTGTTATAAAACTAAGAATACTTTCATTCCTAGGTATTAGTTACCACAGGCTGACCGACTGAAGGATGCAAAACGTGAAATCTTTTAAATGTTTACTATTCTGTACTACATTTTGTGAGGTAAAATTCCAGCGTACATTTGACATTATAAATGTTTTTTTAAGACCTATTTCATACACTACAAACTATTCGAAAGTGGAAGAATGGGCCTCAGTTTGAATAGTGGGAAGACAGAAGTAATGGTGGTATCAAAGAAAAAAATTATTCCTGAATGTGTAATGAAAGTAAATGGTGTTTTTTGGGACAAGTACAGAAATTTAAGTATCAGGGCACATGGATAACATCAGATGGAAGATGCATTACTAAAATAAGAAACAGAATAGGACAGGCAAAAACTGCATTTTATAAAATGAAGAACATTTTATGCAATATATCTTTGTCATTGAAGGTTAGAAAAATAATTCTTGATTGCTACATACATCCAGTTTTAACATGGCTGTGAGTCCTGGACAATCGGTAGGCAGGAAAATCAATTTTTTGAGGCCTCAGAGATGTGGTTTTACAGACAACAATGCTTAAAATATCTTGGACAGAAAAAAAAAAAAAAAAAAACCAAGAGGTTTTGAAAGAGGTGGGAACTCGAAGACAACTAATCACAGACATCAGAAATAGACAGTCATCATTTTTCGGCCATGTTATGAGAAGAGGGAAAATGGAACATGTGGTGACAACTGGAGGACTAGAAGGAGGAATAGAGAAAGACAACAAGAAAAGATTCTTGACAGTCTTGTTGCATGGCATGGAGGTGTGTCAGCACACGAACTGATACATGATGCAGGAGATAACAGATTGTGGAGAGGCATAATCGCCCACGCCAGTCGGCAAGGCACCTGATGATGATAATGCACTATTCGTATTCGCATTCGGCTGAACAGTTGGTCCCGCTATTCGTATTCGGCCGAATAGTGAAAATCACTATTCGGTACAGCCCTAATTGAAATATACTTTTGGCAATGGAACAAATGAAATGATGCAATGGCATTTCTTTCTATTCTCTTCCTACTTCATACCGCACCTGAGGCTACTGTCCCTGGACCGTCCTGCCCCCCCCCCTCCCCCCCCCCCCCCCGATATTGATAAAATTTATCAAAACATTGACTCTTATTAAATTTTCAGACCCAACAAAATACTTGTTGACCTTTCAATCATGCTTGCTCACATGTCACATGGGTTGGTCTATGCTGCAGGGGTGTCACGTTGTATTGTCTCTGATGCTGTCACCGGTGATGTCGCATGTTCTATATTACACGACGTCACCGGTTTTAACGAACCCACAACATCTTTTACTGGCTCTAACCTCCCCCACCCCATAGCCTCAGCCTACGCCCCAAAAAAGGGCACCGTACGACCCGTGGTTTCAGAACTGTTAACATTTTATGGCCGCTGCTCACAACAACGAGTAACGCACAACGCAGAAAGCTTTGCGAAGACAATACAAAATGACACCCCTTTAACATCGACTAGCCCGTGTGACAGGTGAGCAAGCATGAAAAAAAAAAGGTAAACCAGTGTGTATTTGGCACAGAAAACGTAGTAAGAACCGAGACCTACCTCCACCTGGATTGGTCCATTGCCCACATGGACAGTAACTACTTTGGGAAACACTGTTTTCAACAAGAACGTTGATACAAAAATGGTGGACCTCGCACAATATACAGAAGCACGACCCTCCATGCCAGTGGGCAAGACACTCAGTGACGCCTATCTATTGACGTTTCTACCCCCAAGACAGAAGACACACTTGCGAGATACAAATAAAGTCTACTTATGAGGCCAAACATGCAAATGCAAGACGACGCGCTCCTAATGACGGAGACATTGAGATGAAACTTATTTAAATAACAGAGACGATGAGATGAAACGTGGAAGATTTCACCCCGAGAGACACACTACACTCAGATATTTGCGTGACAAGCCAAAATTTAAAAACGGAAAA
>CAJHNH020002525.1:37500-67500 GCA_905116865.2 Candidula unifasciata | reverse complement strand
TTACCTTCCCTTTGGAATAAACAAGGCAGGTCGAGGAAGGGATCGTTACGCATGGGCAACATATGGTCTCTACAACACTGCTCAGGCTTTGTGCTATGGAGAGGAGGAACTTCATCAATGGTCTTATTCGGTCACGGAAACAAATCGAGAGGCTGCAGTTACGGGTTGTAAGTCCTTGTCAGCGGGCGCAGACGAGAGC
Organism: Candidula unifasciata; assembly: GCA_905116865.2. Lineage (NCBI taxonomy): Eukaryota > Metazoa > Mollusca > Gastropoda > Stylommatophora > Geomitridae > Candidula > Candidula unifasciata. The sequence goes on along the minus strand of CAJHNH020002525.1, from coordinate 67,301 downwards.
GCCATGGATTGTCTCTGACGGTGGGAGACATCTTTGAATGTCACTGATCAACTACCGCCCGCCTTAAGCTGGGCATCCCCCAGCCAATAAGGTGTTGATCCGCCACAGCTTGTATGCTTCAAAGGGTACTTGGAGCTTAGACAAAATCTGAACTGCAGGCTGTAAAACCAATGCACCAGGCAATAAAAAGGAACATAAATTTAAGTTTCGACTTGGCTCTTGGAACGTGAGGACCAGGTTTTCCACTGACCTGGACAACTTTAATGATGTGAGAAAAACGGCTATTATTGATGCCGAACTCAACAAACTTGACATAGATTTTGCTGGCCTACAGGAAAAACGTCTGCCAAAGGATGGGTCCATTAGAGAAAATATTTATACATTTTTCTGGAAAGGCAGAGGCAAGGAAGAAACCAGGAGGTATGGAGTTGGATTTGAAGTAAAGAATTCACTGTTAGAATCAGTTGAGAGACCAACTGGGGGAAGTTACAGAATATTATATCTACGATTGTCTACCTCAAGCGATTTTGTTACACTTGTTACTGCATATGCACCTACTCTAACATCAACAGAGGACGCAAAAGATTCTTTTTATGTGGAGCTGGATAATGCAGTGAAATCAATTCCTAAATCTGACGGCATCTATATACTTGATGATTTTAATGCTCGTGTAGGGTCAGAATCAAACTCATGATCAGTTTTTTTTTTTTTTTTTTTTAAATATAATGTTGGCCTCGTGAATGAAAATGGGCAAAGACTACTGGAATTATGCACTACAAGAGACGTACAGAGACGTTTTTTCAAAACTAAAGACCGCTATAAGGTGTCATGGAAACATCTGGTCATTGGCACCAGCTGGACCTTATTCTCACAAGGAGGCAGCACTTGAACTGTGTTTCACTAACTCGCAGCTACCACAGTGCTGACTGTGATACTGACTATTCACTACTTGCTGCAAGAGTTCGGATGAAACCAAAAAGATTTTTTACTTTAAAAAAAAAAAAAAAAATAAAAAAAAAAAATTAAAAAAAAAAATATATATATATATATATATATATATATATATATATATATATATATATATATATATATATATATATATATATATATATATATATATATATATATCCCTAGCTTAAATATTTCCAAAACTAAAGACCCTGAAAAGTTGACGATGTTTTCACTGATACCCAGCAAGCCTAAAATGGGATGCAATTAAGGAGACTGTTGACAAAACAGCTGTATTAGTCTATGGAATTAGAGAAAATAGAAGTAAGGACTGGTTTGAAAAAAAAATAGCCAGACACTCCAACCTTAAATTGACAGCAACAAGGTAATACTCCTCAAAAGGTAGCTAAGCAGCTAGAAATCATTTGCAAAAGGTAGCTAAGCAGTGTGCCAACAAGTAATGGATCCAGTTATGTGAAAGCATTCAAAATGCTAGCAGTAGTGGTAATGTTAGAGACATGTATGAAGGGATAAAGAAGACCATCGGTCCTACTATTAAAAAAAATTGCACCACTAAAGAGTTTGAATTGGGAGATTATTAATGACAAGAAGACGCATCTAGATAGATGGGTGGAACATTATCTGGAGCTATACTCAGTTGATAACTAAACTAACAGATGGTGCTCCTAGTGCCATGAAGACGCTACCAACTCTTGACCATCTGGACACATTTTCAACAGTTGTAGAAGTTAGAAATGGTATTGATGAATTAGCTTCAGGGAAAGCCCCAGGCAGAGATGGGATCCCTATTGAAATCATCAGGAGTGGAAAAGACATTCTAACCCCACACATTCACCAGCTAATAACACTCTGCTGGCAAGAGGGACAGGTTCCGCAAGACTTCAAAGACGCAATTATCATAACTATGTACAAGAAATTGGTGATCGGAATGACTGCAATAACTACAGGGGAATATCACTGCTGTGTACTGTTGGAAAAATAATTACGAGAATTGTTCTGCGAAGACTCCAGATCATGGGAGATCGCATTTACCCAGAGTCCCAGTGTGGCTTTCGTGGGAACCGATCTACCACTGATATGATATTTTCATTACGCCAGTTGCAGGAAAAATGTAGAGAACAAAATCAACCACTGTATGTTGCTTTTATTGATCTTACCAAGGCATTCGATTGGGTGTCCACCTATTCTGCTGAGCATTACTGAGTCGTTCCACACAGGTATGAAAGGTACAATCAACTTTGATGGTGTAACGTCGGAGGAGTTTGTAATAAAAAATGAAGTGAAGCAGGGGTGTGTTCTTGCTCCTACCCTCTTTGGAATATACTTTTCACTTCTTTTGACACATGCCTTTCGAGATCAGTAGGGTGGTTATTTCATTAATTCTCGATCTGACGGCAGCCTTTACAATGCTCGCATGTTGAAGGCCAAAACCAGGATAAGAAAGGTACTTATCAGAGAGCTGCTGTTTGCAGATGATGCCGTAATAACTATAGACTCAGAAAAGGAGCTGCAATGTTTGCTTCTGCCTTTGCTGATGCATGCTGTGAATTTGGATTAATAGTCAGCAAAAAGAAGACAAAGGTTATGGTGCAAGGTGTTAATGACAGACCTACAGTCTACGTTGACGGTGAAGAGCTTGAGACAGTAGACCATTTTACCTATCTGGATTCTAACTTGAATAGTAAACTATTGCTGGCCCAAGAAATCAACACCAGGATAGGCAAGGCAGCAACAACAATGAGCAGATTGACAAAGAGAGTTTGGGAGAACAGAAAGCTCACAATTAAAACAAAAACCCTTGTCTATCAGGATTGTGTTCTCAGCACTCTGCTTTATGGCAGTGAAACTTGGTCAACCTATTTGCACCAGGAGACACGGCTAAATAGCTTTCACTTGCGATGCCTAAGAAGAATACTTGGCATTAAGTGGCAGGACAAAATCACAAACACTGGGGTACTGGAAAGAGCAGGTACTACAACAGTTTTTCCAGGCTCAGTCTACGAAGGCCCAGGTGGCTGGGTCACACCTGGAGAATGGAGGATGGCAGAGTCCCTAAGGATATCCTTTATGGTGAATTAAAGACAGGAAGAAGATGTCGAGGCCGACCTCTACTACGGTATAACGATTGTGCAAGCGGGACATGAATGATATAGGTACTGAGATGGACTCATGAGAACAAAACGCCAGGAACAGTGTTGTGTGGAAAGGGCATATCAGGAAAGTAATGAGAATGAGGGAAGAAATGTTTGCAGAAAGGATGAGAGCTGAGTGTCTGAAAAGAAACAGATTAAACACAAATGTTGTTAACAATGGTCCTGAAATCCCATGCTATCATTGTGGAAGATTTTTCTTGACACGGGCGGGTCTTGCTAGTCACACTCGCAAACGCCATTAACTGTGAGTCCCATGCCTCCTCATAGCGCTAAATAACACTGTCCTCTGGAAAGACGGAAAGGTGCCAATTAACATTTTATAGACCATTTGGCGCTCAGTGGATGATAAGGTAAAAATCTCGCTGACAGCCTTTACTTCCGAAGACTTTACATGGTACCGATGAAATGTAATGCTGGGTCGATCTGGAAGCGCAAAAAAAAAAAAATATGTTTCCATACAAATTTATACTCACGACCCACGGATCCGCGGGCGAGCGTCTACCTGCTACATGACGGTGGCTATCTGACATGAATAGTAGCAAGAAGATTGTAACGCAAGAAAAAGGCTCGTTTTCCTTCACCTTTTCAGGTACATTAGGCATCTCATCATCATCAGTGTTCTGTTTTTTTATGTGTCACTAAAGGCTCGTAGTCTATTCATCCATTGCGTTCTATACCTGAATGGCACCGTTTCCTGCAAGTTTCTGTGGCAGATACTTTTTTTTAAATAGGTTTACAGAGTGAGGTAGCTGGTTCCACGCTCCAACCCACCTCCTTTCTCATCCAGGTTTGGGGCCGGCAATGGCGGAGATACATAAGGTATATGGGGATGCTCAAATATTTTCAGTATATTAAGCGAATACTATTAAGAGAACAGTATGAGATGATGAATCGTTAAAGTTGACGAATATTTGAAAGCCAATAACATAGTAGAAAGCATGTATAAGATATTATGTCAGATAATATTGCAGATAATGTATAGCACGGTTATTCAACTAGCGGCCCGACAACCAAACTTGGCCCGCGAAGGTATAGCGGATCATTGCCAACTGTAATGTATTAATGATTTTTGTATGATGGGGCTTAGGCCTCTGGCCCCTGATGACCCCCCTTTCCCACATTATGGCCCTTGAGTAAACCTATCTGAACCGCCCTGATGTACAGGATAATATAGCAGAACATGTAAATGGTAATATATCAGATAGTTCAGGCCATGCTGAACCCGATAATATATCACCAGGGACGGACTGAGACTTGATGAGGCCTGAGACTATATAAAACCCTGAGGCCCTACAGTTATAAATTACACCAGCTAATCTAATAAAACGTAAAAATATATATGCTTTTTTACATTTATCGATCTTGGAAATATATTGTTTTTTAATTTTGTTATCCTCGAAGACGTGGCCCCGGAACACACATATGGTGACAAATTGCAGTTAATAAAGAGATGAGAAAATGGCGCTGTCCACTTTCTAGTGCACACACTGACAGAACCTGACAGCAAACAAGCAGACTGTCGTTGAACTGGAACAAACAGGACAAAGGAGAAACCGCAGACCTAAACGTATTTGCAAAATTACATTGCATATTATATTATTCTCTAAAAAGTTTTAAAAGTAAACTGAATTTAAAATATTTCAAAAGTCAATTTTATTTATTAAAAAAGGACTTTGTTGAGGCCCCTGCATATTGTAAGGCCCTAAGCTGTAGCTTAGTTATCGTATACCTCCATCCAGCACTGTATAGCAGATATTACATTCGTTAATATAGCAGTTAATGTCGCCGATACTACAAAAGATAATGTTGCCGATACTACAACAGATAATGTTGCCGATACTACAACAGATAATGTTGCCGATACTACAACAAATAATGTTGCCGATACTACAACAGATAATGTTGCCGATACTACGACAGATAATGTTGCCGATCCTTCAACAAATAATTTTGCCGATACTACAACAGATAATGTTGCCGATACTACAACAGATAATGTTGCCGATACTACAACAGATAATGTTGCCGATACTACGACAGATAATGTTGCCGATACTACAACAAATAATGTTGCCGATACTACGACAGATAATGTTGCCGATACTACAACAAATAATGTTGCCGATACTACAACAGATAATATTGCCGATACTACGACAGATAATGTTGCCGATCCTTCAACAAATAATGTTGCCGATACTACAACAGATAATGTTGCCGATACTACAACAAATAATGTTGCCGACACTACAACAGATAATGTTGCCGACAACAGATAAGTTAGTTTTCCTTATTGCACATCTAACCATTCAGCCCATAAGTGCTCGGATCCCATCCTCAGTAAATCCCATGTGTAGCGCGTGTCAGCAACAGTCTTGTGTTCGTTTCTTGGTCTTCTTTGGCTTCCTGCACAGTGCTCTTGTCTGGCCACATCCCTTCTAAATTGCTGCTCTTACAGTCTGGCCATGGCTGCAGATTCACAGTCACTTGTCGTTCACAAAGGACTCATTTCTCCTGGAGCGTTCAGTATATCAGCCTGCTCCATGGCTAGTCCGCTTTTTCCAGTAGCCTTTCCTGCAAACCCATCAGCGTGCTCATTTCCTTGCACTCCTGCATGCCCTAGCACAGAAATGAATCTGATCTTTGATAGACCCGTCCGCCTCAGAGGCATCCTAAACATTGGCTTTGGACTCAACCCACCTCTACTATAAAAGATACTGCAGCAAATATAGAAAATAAAACTCTGTTTTATTTACTATAGCAGATAATGCGGTAACTATTATTGCAGATAAGGAAGCAAATAATATAGCCAAGAACATAATATACAACATAGGCAATACAGCAGATAATACAGCAGATAAAATAGTAGATAATATAGCAGACAATCTATGTAAAAATATAACAGAGAGTGTGAATGATGATTTAATAGATGAGACAGCATATAGTGTAGACGATAATATAGCAGATGATAACAAGATAATATAACACATATAGATTTTATAGCTCACATAATGCTGATGACACCTTTGCGTTAAGGATTCTTACATTTATATCCCGTTGTAATGAGAGCGGTATTTTTTTTTTTTTTCTGTGTGAATATTACAAACAGTCCAGAGCACTTTAAGATAGCAGCCTGGTTTAAAAATTCACTAGAAATGGTTAATTTCGAACACGGTAAGAAAAAAGTCCATCTCCAGATTTGCAATATCCTAAAACTCTCGGATTAAATTCTGACATAAAAAGGCCAGAAAATCTGACATATTTCGTTAAGATGTGACACAAGGGACTTCGATCAATGACCTTCAACTTCGCTACAGCAGTTTCAGTGGAACTCAGCAGACGTGACTTTTATTTCAAGATGGCAGAGTCTGAAATGGTAAACTGTGTTGTAAAAGATTTATCTTGACCGCGAAGTCGAGGAATGAGATTACTCCAACTTGCAGTAATTAAACGTCATATAAGTGGCAAGACGTCTAGGTAAGGAATATCGACAGCGACTTGACTGTATGGGTATAACAACTTAAATACTTGTAAAAAGATCTACTAGCCAATCCAAAACGATCCCCCAGGGCTCGGTACGGAGCAAAAGGAAATGGGGGGGGGGGGGGGGGGAGAGGAGACTCAGGTAAAGAAATCTCTGGATACACACTTCAGCTAATCAGACGTGTTGGTCGAATTCTTCTTCTGCTACTATTACTACCACCACCACCATTTTTAATCTTCCTTTTTCTTCTTCTTCTTCTTCTTCTTCTTCTTCTTCTTCTTCTTCTTCTTCTTCTTCTTCTTCTTCTTCTTCTTCTTCTTCTTCTTCTTCTTCTTCTTCTTCTTCTTCTTCTTTTCCATCCCGCAGCAACACCTTTCATTACACTTAATTCCAAACCATTAGGACATTTCGTATGTAAGTTTCAAGACATGACAGGCATAGCCAGATGATCTGGTAAAGAAACTTAGAAGGCATTCAAGACGATCCTCTTCTGTAGCTCCGTACCTGCACAGGAAGTAAGGTACACCAGAGCAGTACCTGAATATGCTGTTACGGGCAGGCTAGACGCCACCAAAACCTTTGGGATGCAGCCTGTTTATAATTTTCTAGGGGCTCAAGCCATATTTAAACTCGCAAAATGAGTAATAAAATAATAACAATTATTTTTGTGTGTGTGTGTGTACATGATAACGAATAAACAGAATCGGTTAGTTGCGTATCCTTGACAGGACGCTACAGAACCAACCCCCCCCCCCCCCCAGCATTCTTTTCTGTTTATGGTTTTACTGGCAGTTTTACACTAAGTAGTTTGCCTTTGGAGCCTGCACGGTCAGCTCTCAATACCACTGTCAACACCAACGAAAGGTTGAAATTGAAATAATATAAGAGACGGTCCATACGTGGTTCAGGGGGCCACATCGCTTCCTTGAACACTGTCTGGGGCGGGGGGAGGGGGCGGTGTTCAGCCTGTCTATTCTAATACTATTAGGAAGGAGGGGGGGGGGGACACAAGGAAGTAGGGGTGCTTGAGCCCTGGGGTTCCGATGTCCATGGGCACCCTAATTAAAACTTCTTAGGAGGTTGAACGAGATAAGTGAATCTGTCCAGTTGCTTTCTTTTCCAGGATGCTACTGTGTAAGATGCACAGTTGGTCAAACCTTTGGGAAGCAGCCGGGTCCCACCGGGACAGACATATATTCGGGAAGAGGAATACATAGTAAGGCTAGAACTGGCACCATTAGTACTGGGACTGAGTACTGGCTGCTGAAGATAGGGACATAGGCATTTATGGGAAAGCACCGGGTACTGTGATTTGGGTTCTCAACTGTTAACTGAAGAAATAATACTGTTCATGAGCAACGTTCGTTTCACATACTCACAATCTCCCCCCCCCCCCCCCCCCCCCCCCCCCCCCCCTCCTCACACACACATATAAATACCTTGCATACCAGTGATCCGTTTTTTGTTAAATTCATTGTACTGTCACTATGTTAAACATGGCTAGAGACACAGACTTTCAGTGGAGCATGCTTTCTCAGTGACTCGATGAGTATGCTCAGGAAGATTGAAGAGGCCTGGGTCTAGAGGCAGTGGTTGGTGGCTCTACAGAATTTAAAGCTGACAAGGATTGGTTTCATTTTCGTGCCTGGACATGTGGGGGTACAAGGAAACGAGCAAGCTGATAGGCTTGCAGGTAAGGCTACTGTGAAAGCCGGATAAGCCATGGACCAGGCTGATATACTGAATGTGCTAAGAGAGTAAAGACGTTTGCGTGAACCAACTGAGAACTGTGAATCTGCAACCATGGTCAGACTGAAAGAACAACATGTTAAACGGGGTGTCGCCAAACAAGAACCCTACTCGGGTAGCCAAAGAATAATAATAAACCAAAACAGAACTGGTGTCGTTAGCATCTACACGCTTTCTAGATTTACTGAGGAGGGGATCCGAGCACTTATGTACTGAGTGGTTCCACGTGCAATGAGGATAATCTGTCGACTAACTAACTATGTTTAATAATGCTTATCTATAACCCCGCCCCCGTTCTCTCTTCATTGCACCTGGTTGTATCCCATCTGGTCCTTTCTCTATCTGCAGAACAGCTAGCTGCCTGCCAAAGCGTCACATAAAGCACGAACCCTGTAGCTGGCGCGACGATCCTCAGGAGTCTCCGTAATAACTGCACTGGTGAACGTTAACGACGCCGTCCGTGTAACCAAGTCACGATTTTCAGAACGTAGGAAATAAGGCTTGACCATTTCTTGCAGCTGACGTTCGATCGACGGGTTTGACCTCTCGGGGTCACTAACTAAAGGGTGACCATACTATCCTGAGATTAACAAATCTGAATCCGGAATGCAGACCAAGAAGGTTTAAGGTTTAATTTGAATGTTAAAGTTGAGAAGATTGACTTCATTGCACCGGGTTATATCTCAAATGGCTCGGTCTCTCTCCACAGAACATCTAGCTGCCTGCCGAAAGCGTCGCGCAGCGCACGAACTCCTTAGCTAGGGCGACAATCATGAGGATCTCCGTGAAAATTGCACTCGTGAACTGAAGTGCTCAGCCGTCGAACGAACACACGACCTTCAGAGCGCGAGGCAAACGGCTTGACCACTTCGCCACAGCGACCCCTCATTAAGAAGGCAGATCGCAGAATTAGAGCATCACTAATGGCTGCACCAGCCAGAGGTCAGCTGCACTTTTATGCCAATGTTGTATGTCATCCGTTGTCGCGTATGTCCATCTAGAGCTCTGGAACCTGAGGCTCAGTCATCTTACCCTCACTACCGCCCCCCCCCCCAATATTTTTTTGCGACTAGAGCTCTCCCTCCCTCAAACCTCTCCCTTGCCACGTATATAGGCAGTCAACGGGTGAAGCAGACGGAATAAACGGTTCTTGAATACAGAATGAGAAAAGGATGAAGACAGCGGCACACATATTGAAATCCAGATTTATGAAAGATAACAGCAACGCGTTCACAAACACAGAATAATGGCCTATCTCACTTGTCATTTCCAGCACTTACCTCACTGCCCTGTTTAACCCCTCGCGTCTCCCTCGTCTCCCTGTCTATTCTTCCCAGACCGAGGTATCTGACGCGCGATTTTAAAATTGCCTTCTTCGTCTTCCGACTTCTCACTTTCTCTACTGCCTATAGACCTTTGCAGTTGATTATCCGGCTTCGTCTGCTCACGCATTCGCTCTTCAGGCCTTTCATAACCCTGCAAATATATTTATTACAGGAATATTGCCAGTAATTGGATAGGGTGTCATGCCAGTCAAAGAAAAGGAAAATATTAACAGAGTTTGACAAATATTTCTAAGTGCCGCCTATTTATTCGCTGAAGTGCGTGTATAGAAAGAACCGGAAGCACGAACGTCGTTTTCTTGACTTTCCTATCTGATTCGTTTTGATTTGGTTTCTCTATTCAAAACATAGTTTGATTTGCTGGAAATGTGACGGAACAGCTTGCGCACATCCGGGAATTGAAGTAATATTAGATAAATAACCAAATAATGAACGGGAAGACTGTGCAGGGACTTATTACGGTTATGTTCGGGGATTTGGTTGTTTCAATGCAATTAATTCTGCCGTCTTTTCTGATTGTTGTGTCTCTTATATTTAAATTTATATCTGTGTTTTTGGAAGTCACCTTGATCTAGGAGCGAGGCGTAGGAAGGATCGTACTGGGAGAGAAGTGGAGTTCGGGTTGCACTAGGTATCTTCATTGAAAAAGAGGGGGAGGGGGGAGGGTGTCAAAATGGCAGAAATATGTGTTTTTAACGTTCACACAAAGATGTGTGTATGTGTGTGTGTTGTGTGTGTGTTGTGCTGTGTGTGTGTTGTGTATGTGTGTGTTGTGTGTGTGTGTTGTGTGTGTGTTTTTTGTGTATGCTGTGTGTGTTGTGTTATGTATGTTGTGTGTGTGTGTGTGTGTGTGTGTGTGTGGAGGTGTGACAGGAGATTTTTGGCACCGGCCACCCCGTGACTTTGAAATGCCACCGTCTCTGCGATAGGCGTTTGTCTTCAGGTCCACGGCTCCTGGGTTTGAATCGAAAAATGACCACCTCTTAGATTTAAGTCCAGTTTTTATACTTTTCAGTCATAAAACAGTGTGTCGATTGTCTAGAACAGATAAAACGTCTAAAAGCGCGACTTCTTTTATTTTCACATCTACTTCTGAGTGCGCCCAATCATGCATGCATCACCGCCCCAACACACTCTGCTGCATATGCACCTATGTAGACCCTAAACTTGAAATTATCCATCAAGAACAAATTATTGGGTCGTCCAGGTAAGTCAAAGCCACGAAGAAGCTCTTTCCTTATGTCTTCAACTTCACTGTTTATACTTAATGAAGCGAAGAAGGATAGCAAGGTTATTCAACGTCAACTGATACACCAAACTTGGTTGCGAAAAGTCTCGATTTTTTTTTTTAATCTACAACTTGGTTTTCGAAATCGGTAGCGATATCAGAAATCTTCTCTGAAAGGTGATGTCCGAAAACAGAATAACCTCTAGTTTTGTTGTTGTTGTGTGGCTTCAGCCTCTACAATTTCTCGTACAAATCGCCAAATCGCCCGCAGCTGGTATCAAACCCAGCAACCTGGAATTACGAAGTTTACGACGTACACCTTAGACGCCGAATAAATCAACTGAAAAAAAAAACCACAGGTTAAATTGATTTGAAAAGTGTAAGGGGAAGACAAAGAGATACACATCTTAATGGCCAATCCTAATGATATGGTCGCGACAAGAATGAATGAAAAGAAAAAGTAAAAAAAAAAAAAAAATAACGCGGTTTGCTTAAAAAAAAAAGAAAATAGAAATTACAGTTGAACAGAAACTCGATCAACAAAAAAAAAAAACAGTCCTAATCAAGGGCTGGAAATCGTCCGAAGTTTAGAACTGAGACCAACTACGCATATCGACATGAGACGTAATGATGCTGTTGAAGAAAACAACTAATAAAAATCAGCATGACGAAGAAGTTATTATCAGTCTGAGTACAGCCATAAAAATATCAATACTTTCATTTAATTTTCAAATCGTGCGAATAAACAAGCTGATTATATTTAATCCTTACGAAAGTAAATCATCAGCTTTGAAAATTCAGGACTCAAACTGCTTGTGCTCACTTACTCCAGAAAATGAACAAAACTTCAAATTTTCTATGAGGATTAACTGCAAATAAATTTCATGTATTTGTTCTTCTCCGACGGACAAGCAAACCTGTCGATGTGGTGGAAGTTGCACTCAAAAAAGGATATACAATAATTATCCAACTAATTGTTTCCTCAAAACTTCATTTCCCTCAAAATTGCAAATTTTTTTTTTTCTTATAATCCGAAATTGCAAAAAATATTAATCAGAACATGTATTTAACTGATATCCAGAAATACTCACGATGCGTGCTAGAAGTGAATATGGACCTTCCCGCAGAGAAAATCTGGCCTAGGTAATTAGACCATGTAGTAAAGAGAAACCAAATTAAACGGATAATTTGTTGGTTCGTTGATTTTCGCTGATGTAAATCATTGCTTTTCTAACAACTACAATTGTTTTTAAAAAAAGGGGGGTCAAGCATGTCAAGTGTGATGGAAAGAAAAGACTAAATACAAAATCCGGAAAAGGAGTTTGATTGCTTTGGGGATTAAAAGCATATGGGCAGTCTGTATTCTGATGTTTGGATTCTGCCAGTTAGGACGTGGCTTTTTTAAAAAGTGGAAACAATTCAGTGCACCTAAGGAGAATGAAAACAGCGGTTAATTGAGGGCAGACTGTTACTTTTTTGTTGCTTACAAACGATGCTGAAAGGAAAGAGAAAGAGTCAGGGAGTGAGTGAGTGAGTGAGTGAATGAGTAAGTGAGTGAGTGAGTGAATGGGTGAGTTAAAATATGAGGTAATTACAAAGTGATACTGTAAGCAACTAAGTGACCCCTGCGGAGGGCAGTGTTAAGCTGTTAAAAGGTTGCACATTCCTATATTGTAATACAGTTATTCTGTTGGAAATTTATCAGTTCGTTGGAATATGTTATCATCATCATCATCAGCAGCAGTATCATCATCGTCATCATCATCGAACTATCACAACAATAATAATAATCATTATCGTCATTCTCATTATCAGTATCGTTATCACCCAACCACTACCCACTTCAAACAGAACCGTTATAATCAACATCATCATCATCATAACCAAACCACCACCACAACCATAATCATTATCATTATCATCCTACCACCACAATCATAACCATTATCATAGTCATCATAATTACACCATTACCCAGTTCATACATAACCGTAATAATTAACATCATCACTGTCGTCACCATAACCACCACCAATACCACCACCATTACAACCCCGACTATCAACATCATCCTCTCCCACTTTACTACTTCCACCACGACCACCACCATGATCATTATCCTCATCATCATCACCACTGCGATCATCACCATCTTCATCAACATCATCATCATTATCATCATGAACAGATAACATTTCTGCCACGACGACGAACAACACCACAATCACCAACCAAAACCAACACCGTGAAAACGCTTCTCATTGTTCTTTCTTTGATGTTGCTGCTGTTATTAATAACGTTTTTTTTAAATCGTGTTTTTATTGGTTTTCCTTGTTGTTGTTGTTGTTGCTCTTCTTCTTCTTCTTCTTCTTTTTCTTCTTCTTCTTCTTCTTCTTCTTCTTCTTCTTCTTCTTCTTCTTCTTCTTCTCCTTCTCCTTCTCCTTCTCCTTCTTCTTCTTCTTCTTCTTCTTCTTCTTCTTCTTCTTCTTCTTCTTCTTCTTCTTCTTCTTCTTCTTCTTCTTCTTCTTCTTCTTCTTCTTCTCTTCTTCTTCTTCTTCTTCTTCTTCTTCTTCTTCTTCTTCTTCTTCTTCTTCTTCTTCTTCTTCTTCTTCTTCTTCTTCTTCTTCTTCTTCTTTTTCTTCTTCTTCTTCTTCTTCTTCCCCTCCTTCTTCTTCTTCTACTTCTTCTTCTCCTCCACCTTATCCTTCATTTAATTTTTCCTACCCCTCCAAAGCACCAGTAACCGCCTCATGGATCTCCAAAAACTTCTGCACTCACTAACCAATGGAAACCAAGTGGCACAAAACATGTGATAGTCGGCTCAACTATGTCTTCTTGATTACTCACATTTGTGAAAGGATTGACCTTATTTTCTCACATTTGTGAAAGGATTGACCTTGTTTTATCCATCTGGCTCAAGCTCTTAACGAACAGCTTTATGAAATTATCGTCGCACAGACAACCAGCTCTCTTGCTCCAGTGACAAATACCAGGAATCTCTAGGAAACCGGCACTAGTAATCAAAACTCATAATATTTAGAATTGGAAGCAAGCTGTCCTGATAACTGAGTTATAAAAAACATCTTTGGCGCCCAGTAATTCATGCATTGTCTTGTTATGCCATTATATGTCACATAGGGCTCGTAGCCTGTTCCTCCATTCCGTCAGTTCTGTGCAATCCCTTCGATATCATAAATGGAATCCAGTCTAGCAAGTGTAGTTTCTTTCACCAGCGTTGTCCTTAGGATTTCTTTTGAATGTTTTCGTTTCTTCAATTCCTGTATTTCCCACTTCAGTGCCTGTTTGGTTATTCTATGTTCATCTGTTACCAGAATTTGTCAAATATAGCGCCATCTTCTCCGTCTTGGCTTTCTTCCCTGCAAGTTTCTGTAGCAAATAATTGTGTGAATGCTGGGGGAGCCTGACCCCACGTCTAACCCTCTTCCTTTCTCGTCCGGGTTAGGGACCGACAGTGGGAGAGAATTAGGGCATATTAATGTTCCCCACACTTGAAAAAACCTAAACAAATAAATTGTGAGGTGTTTATATGAGCATCGGCGGGCAGTAATGAGATTGTTTGTCCTAACGATTTGCAATAAAATGTAGGGAACTCGTTTAACATAAAACTAGCAGGCGTTCCTTTTCAATTGAACAGTGATTATATAATTGAAAAGAATAGCAAGCCATGACAGCCGTGGCAAACTTGTTTAACTTCAGTTTGCGTGCGGGATAATTGCTTTCTTATGAAATAAAACTGAACGTAATAATTATTTTCTAACCTGCACTTTTGTCACTTGAGCTTTTCAGTGGTTCAAAAACTGGGTAAAAAAGGACATAGAACTGTTGAAATTGTTTTTATTATTATTAGGAGTTATTAGTCTTTAATTTATTTGCTGCTTAAACGATGAACAATGACTGCATTTATTCACTATCATCATCATTACATTCTTCTTCTTCTTCGTGTGATAGGCTAGAAACGACGAAGACTACTGTTCAGCAGCTCAACGATTTTGGTTTAATCTGGTTTTAAAATGACCAAGAGACCACAGGAACAGCTTTTAGTCTTAGACATTAAATTGGAGAAAAGTCTGGCCACTGGGTTTAAAAAGGAACTGACTCAGTATTTGGCTCCTATATTGGTGGTGGCTTTGTGGTAGGTGCGGTATGGTAAAGACGTCCTGTTTGCCGTTGTTGACTGGACTCAGTCTCAACGCACAGGTGTGTCAGATCGGACCGGCTGAGCGACGCTAGACTGGCTTGTGTTCGCGATAATGGAACGTTTCTTTTGGTTAGGTGGAGTTAGAATTGATTTTCATTGTGTATTCTCGCTAGGAGATAGTTGGATGGCAGGTCGTTATAGCTGATTAGTTAGTCTGCTAGTAGCTGTCAGTATTTTGTTATTCATTGGTTTACTGGTTGCTTTGTTAGTTTTCTGCTGGTCTGCTCGAATACCTTCAGTTAGTAGTTCTTAGTATACTTAGTGTTTGGAGTGTGTCATAAAGTATTATTTTTAAATGTCATTAAGTTAATAAAGTTTCTGTATTTGTCGACTTACATTCTCGTTATTTTAGTTAGTGTGCCTAGGTTTTACTGTTACACTATATTAGATCATACACAGAAGATTTCCTGTCAGGGTGAGATATTTTTGGCTCTTACCCCCGCCTAAACAAACTTTTTCTCTTTCTTTTCTTGTTTCTGAGGCAGGTTGGGTTTTGGCTCCCACTAGCCACGTGATATTGTCTAGAGCTCTTGTAGGTTCGGAGTTGAGGAGATTTCAAGAAGTAGATTTCCATATTGTCCTTTATAGTTATCTCTTCTCTTTCCTTTATTACAAGATACCCCTCTTCTTTGCATCTAGTACATTCGCCTTCACGGACTGTAAGATTTAACATAAGGTTTTCCTCTTGTTCGAGTACATGAATTTTGCGTGCACATCTGTTTTACAGATATACTTTTTCTACATGCAGACTATTGGTTCCTCGCCTCTCAGGCAGGTAAACTGAAAGCTAAGGAAACACCCCCAAAAAGACGCATTTTACGACATGCTTTATACCGGGACCATAGAACCTACATGGGAAGGATGCATTAGATCTGCAATACTCTCTTGTCTGGCATCGGGGCTACACACCCTCTATGACTGATGTTTGTCAACCTGATGTCAACCTGCCATTTGTATTGATGTCTAGCTACTGCTTGTCTCCCTTAAGTTCCTGCAATGTAGTTGTTGTCTCTCCCCCTCCCCCCCCCCCCAACTCCCCCTCAAAATTAGAACGTTGTGTCCTTTAGTTTTATCTCATCTTGGTCATCTTGTAGCTTTTGCTAATGAGGTGAAGTAGACACATCGGAAAAGTTACTTGCGTGTGTCCTTCTTTATGGGCATTTTTAAGGACTTCATTCCTTACTGTGTTCAACGCTCTAAACCAGTGGTCAGCAAACTCTTTAGGAGAGTTGAGTTGAGTTGAGTTAAGAATTGACATCACAGCACTCCGGGCATTCCCATGTGTACTCAGTCCTCATCTTCAGCAGCCAGAGCAGAGTTCCAGTATTGACGGTACCGGTAACAATCTGGTTATATGTCCGTCTTGCCTTTCCCCTGAGGCTAGTGAGCCTGCCAAACCCTCTAGTTACGCCCAGGTGTCTCATTCTCTCCAGGCCATAATAATCTTTTTTTTTCCATTGCTTGTTCCAAACGGCATTGACCACATCTGCTTTGTCAGTTCAATATCCAGTGGATCCAGCTAATCTGTCTGACTGTTCATTATCCACTACGCCGGCATATCCTGGATTGAAGATCCAAAGTATGCTCACTCTTCAGACGAAAGAGCCAGAAATCAGCATAAGGACGATTAAAATTTTTTTTAAGAGCCAAATTTCTGTTCATTTCTGTTCAAATTTCTGGAAACCTATTTGTGGCCGACTGGCCGAGCCACACTCAGGTCGTCAAAGAGCCGTAAGCGGCTCGCGAGCAGAGATTTGCCGACCACGGGTCCACACCAACCTGTGTCGATTCTAATTTTCTTTCTGCATTACTGGTGTATTTCATAAGTCATTCGGTTTGCGCATACTGTAGAAACCTGGCTACTGATTTCTTCTTCTTCTTCTTCACGTTTATCAGCTGTAAACTCTGGTGAAAACTTTTGACTGTCCGTCCACCTTTTGACTTTAGTCTTGTTCCGGAACCTAAGTGTTGCGTGCACTTCAGTTTTACATATCTGACTTATTTGTATACAAACTGTTGATTCCTTGCCTCTTAGGCAGGCGCACTTCGACTTTGAAGGAAGCCCCAGTTACATGACTCTTAGAACTTCCTAGCTGGGAAGGAAGTAGGCCTATTCTTGTTTTTATCACAAGAGGACATCGGAACCCATACGGAGAGGAAATGGATATAAATATCCAACTCTGTCATAATGTCCCTGTGACACTCGTGCTCCTACACGTTATTTATAGTCACTGTAATTATCTTTCCTCGGGGAAAATTCTACTAGATCTTCTAATATGTAAAGAGTTAAAGATAAGCCCCAAACAACGGCGGTTGTTCTAAGAACATTTACAGTATGACAAAGACACTTGGCAGTCAGTTAATGACACTGACACTGTCTGTCGTGGCGTAAAGTAAAGTAGATATTGATCAGATTTATGGGAGACCTGTCAACACATTGGCAGTAGGAGCTTTCTCATTCTCCATTGCACTTCAGTATTGAACTTGCCAATTCTGGTTTTCTCCACGTGCTTATGATCGGCTCCTGCGACTGCTATATGCCATGCTGTCTGTAAGCACTATGTGGCTTCATTACTATGTGCCAGGGGGCAGTGTGGTCTCGAGGCATGGTGTCAGCCTCGAATGCTAGAGGTTCCGGGTTCAATTCCCGGGTAAGGGCGGGAATTTTTTCACATGAACTTGGACTTCCAGTAATTTCCTCTGCTCTCTGGGTAGTGAGATTGGACGCCCGTGTGTATTGTTGTGCACGTAAAAAAAAATCCCTTGGCAGTTGGAAATCGAAAAGATTAGCTTGACGGAGCTGCCCGGACAACATTTTGAGTTAAAACTCTACTTAAAGTATTTCAGGATCCCTGCTGGTGCTACAAAGCCTGTGCCCTGTGCTGAGCTTCTTCGGACTCAGACTTGAGTTAGAAGAAATAATTGAACACTCATGGGTTACTACTAGTGTGCCATGATGTTGATCCGTTGTTCAAACCTCAAACCTTTGGTGTGCCATGATGTTGATCCGTTGTTCAAACCTCAAACCTTTGGTGTGCCATGATGTTGATCCGTTGTTCAAACCTCAAACCTTTGGTGTGCCATGATGTTGATCCGTTGTTCAAACCTCAAACCTTTGGTGTGCCATGATGTTGATCCGTTGTTCAAACCTCAAACCTTTGGTGTGCCATGATGTTGATCCGTTGTTCAAACCTCAAACCTATGGTGTGCCATGATGTTGATCCGTTGTTCAAACCTCAAACCTTTGGTGTGCCATGATGTTGATCCGTTGTTCAAACCTCAAACCTTTGGTGTGCCATGATGTTGATCCGTTGTTCAAACCTCAAACCTATGGTGTGCCATGATGTTGATCCGTTGTTCAAACCTCAAACCTATGGTGTGCCATGATGTTGATCCGTTGTTCAAACCTCAAACCTATGGTGTGCCATGCTGATAAGACACTGGAAGCGAAAAGGACAGTAGAGGAAGACGATGACGATGACAGTGATGATGATAACGATGATTGTGTTAATATAAATATTGATAATAATACTTAACAATCAAATTATGTTCCAAAGAACATATGAGCCTGTAACAAATCCGGAAGAAAGAGATCCGACTACCTTAAAATCATTTTTTTTAAATTAAATTAAAAACACGTTTTACTATCTGTTTGTAGATAACATTCGGAAGTCGCACTTCCCCTCCGTCCCCTGGATCTACAACAGACTGGTATGCTGGTGTAACATGTAAGATTATTTGATCAACTAGCAAGTAAAAAAAAACGAAGAAGAGAGAACACAAGCACGGAATTAGCTAACGCAATCAACGCTTTAATGACTAGGCTGATATTAGGCCTCTGATGCTAACCCGACCACGTGACCACAAAGTAAAGCAAGGCGAAGCACACCTTACTGTCTCTGAGGTCAAGATAGGAGTGCTGTGTCACCGATTATGATAACATAATAGGAAATAACACTTTTCTTTATAGTTTTATCCGTGCATACCAAGTGATAATGACCAATCCTTCATCTGACCAATCCTTGATCCGCTAGTGTTGGGGTAGGATTTAAAAACGGCCGTTAAGGCCAATATTTGAGCCAAATATTCATTTGCAGGGAATTTTGACTATCTAGTTGAAGATTCAATGCCCGTCTTTTCTGGCTTTCCCTATAATCAAATGATAACATAACGGTTAGGCAGGATTGAATTCCCACAAAATCGAATGGTAAAGGTCTTTGTAAGAAATTCTCCTGAAAAATTATGTTTAAAAAAAATGAATTTCGCCAGTTTCTTTATCCTTCAAATTCTCTTTTCTCGTTTGTGTCTCTTCACCTGCTTTCCGTAACGTCATTTGCGCTATTCGCATATTTAATTTACATTTATTGCCGGCTTCAAAACGCGTTTGTAAATGCGTTGCATTTTTATTTCTTTTACTCTCATTATTATTAAGAATTATAGCATTATTATCATTATTATTATTATTATTATTATTATTATTATTATTATCATCATCATTTTTATTATGGGGGCCGCGTTAGCGCAGTCGATAAGAAGCTCGCTTTCAAATCCAGCTGCGACTCGCTGCAGCCCACGGTCGGTGTTCGAAAGTGAGTGGCTCCCGGGGTTCACCCAGCCTCTAGGAAATGGGTACCAGAGTGATAAGTAAAAAAAAAAAAAAGTAGTTCCCTTTTCACGCCTTTCGGCGCATCGGGCATATGGGCAGAGCGTCCCATATTTTTACAGACCATCAGCACTCTGTGGGTAATGTGGTCAGCATTACGCCACCAGAGTGATACTCTGGGATAAATAGAGGAACGTCGCTGTAGCTACAGAGTTATGTGCGAACGGCGACACAGGCGGACAATTCTTATCAGCTGTCCGTACTGGTGGCAGAGCACTTATGGTTTATAACCGTGTGCAAGGACGCTGGTTCACATCTTCCGACTTTACCTTTTACTTTACCTATTATTATTACTTCTGCTACTGCTTTTCGTGGTGTAGTGAACTGACAGGATAAACACACACGGCTGGTGCATAAAGGTTAACTAGGAACAGGAAATGGCTAGTGAACCGGAGGATCAGTAGTTTAGCAAGGTTGAGATTACCAACCCCAACAGTCTCGGCTGTTGTGTTTTTTTTTTTCTAGGCACATTTACGTCCAGTAGTTTCAAGCTGCTACCTGGACGGTCGGCTTTCTTGATACCACTGTCGAAACCAACGCAAGGCGCATGGCGAGCAGCTGGGATCGAGCCCGGCATCCTGGCATTACGAAGCGTTCGTATCGACTTAGCCACAGAGCCGATAGTTTAGCAAGATTTCATCAAAATACACCATAAAGGACAACGAAACACTCACTAAGGATAACAAATAGACTCACTTATCTGTCACAAAACCTTTTTACCAAGCTTGAACCGTAGATATCTCTACGCTTGTTGTGACATAAAACAAATTATTACTCTGTTTTTCTGGGTAAAACAAATTTAAATATATTAAAAGACAAATTAATTTGAAATGCGGGAAAAGAAACTACACGTGTGCAGGAAAAGAGTAGAATTTTCAAAGGCCCCTGTGTGAGGTCCTAAGATGTTGCTCACTTTTCTAATGCTTAAATCCGGCACGGTATTCAGGCCACCAGGACGTTTACCATGGCTGAAATACACCAGCTTTCGGGCCAGGATGCCGTTTATGAGCCAGTTGTGCTCGATGTTCAGCTAACCAGTGAACACGTTAGGAAGAATTTGGAACCAACAGAGATGTGGTTTCTGAGACGAATGTTACGATTACCTTGGACGGTCAGAGTCTTCTTCTTCTTCTGCGTTTCTATCCTCCAATGGAGCATAGGCCCTCAACCAACTCACGCCAAGTCGTTCTATCCTTCGCCATTGCATGGAGCTCTCCCCATGCCCTCTCCATCTTTCTAACCTCATTCTCCAGCTCTCTTCTCCATGTGTTTTTTGGCCTTCCTTTATTCCTATGCCCCTGTGGGTTCCAATGCAAAGACATTCTAGTTATGCTGTTCTCCTGTTTTCTCAGTATGTGTCCTATCCAACGCCAGTCTTTTCCTCACCTCTTGGTCCACTGGAGCCTGTTTAGTTCTCTCCCAAAGTTTAACATTAGTTATTCTATTATACCATTTATTTCCCTTTATTCTGCGCAGGCACCAGTTAATTGATGTCTGTAATTTATTTGTAATGGCATTGGTTGTTCTCCATGTTTCGGCCCCATACAACGGTCAGAGTAACTAACAAGTATTGCTTGAAAGAAGCTAATTAAAGTAGATCTCTATATACAACAAAAGGAAAGGGACAAACAGTAGTCTTTGGCCACATAAGTAGAAGAGAGACATCGGAGAACATCGTGACAACTGGAAAGATCAGTGGGAAAAAGGGGTAGAATCAGACCAAGAGAGATGATGCTGGATGGACTGAAACGATGGCATGGAGGTATTTCATCAATAGAGTGGTTCCAGGCTACAAGCGATAGTAATATGTGAAGACGCATGAGCGCCTACGCCTGTTGGCAGGGCATAGGATGATGATGATGTTCCGCTTACCAAGGATGTCGGTGATCTTCTTGGTCCCTGGCATTCCAAGATTCTTCCTGAAGCATTTCTGTTCAAAAGCTCTGATTTTTGTTCTACAGTGAGTTGTATATTGAGAAAATAGATACTGGAAGACTGGCACTAGTAGATTGAGTGGTATCGAGGCATGGTGTCCGTCTCAAGTGCTGGAGGTCCCGGGTTCAGGGTCTCGTGAGGCCTGGGATTTTTTTCACGTGGACTTCTAGTAATGTCCCCTGATCTCTGGGTAGTAAGATCGGACGATAGTGTCTATTGATGCTCACGTAAAAAATCCCCTGGCAGTTGGAAATTGAAAAGAGGAGCCTAACCTCGTTGCATGGGCAATATTTAGAATTAAAAATCTACCCAAAGTATTTCAGGATGCTCGCCGGTGCTACGGAGTTCGTGCGCCTCGCTGATAATTTTCAGACTCTGGTTTAAGTAATAAGTAGAACGGAGCACTTATGGGTAGCTACGCTTGTGCTATAATGTTGATCCGTCGTTAAAAAAAAAAAAAGGTGGGGGGGGGGGGATATAGGACAGAAAGGAACCTCGAGAGATAGATTGAATAGTGGGTGATTGGGCAAGAGACTGGACAAAAGATGAGGCCGGGGTTTAACCAGGGTGGGGTAGTGTGGCGTTCCAGTAGTCATCAATGAGATCGACGTTCTGCACAAGACATCCTTCGCGACGACAGCTAAATAATTCATCAACATTCAGCGAATTTATTCACCGAAAACGAGTTTTAGTTGCTCCAAAGCACCAGAGATGTTTTTAAATCCTACTTGTTTATTCTTATTTCCAGCTCGACCAACGATTGTTTTTTTTTTTTTTTTTTATACGGTCACATACGTCGGGAGTTATCTTCTATAAAGACCCCTCTAAATGTTGCCCCAGGCTTCTGCCGTTGCATACATTTGCATAACTTCAACTAATGTATTTCAAATTGTTCCATTTTCTAGTCAACATATGTATAACTATTTTCACCATCAGGACCGTGAGGTGATGAAAACACGCGTGCCAGGTTCCGATACAATATTGACCAGAATATTTCAGCTAACGAGATAGGGTTATCTCTAGCGCATAGAAAGGTATCTCCAGATTTCTTGAAACAATTTTGTTTGTTGTTGGGACAGACAATTTGTGGCTGCTACACGCACTTTAGATGTGAAAGTATCCCGTTGTTGAGTACATTTCAATGTTGTGAAATTGATAACTTCAGTGACTCTCAAACTGTTAAGAAAACAGTTCTGGGCGCTGCTGTCTAACTAATCAATAATATAATGCCAAAACATAAATATGTAAATCGTATAAGTCTTCTTCTTTGCGTTCACCAGCTGGCGGAAAGTTCTGGTTGTTCATCCACTTATGGACTGCAGTCCTGTTCCAGAAGCTGAGTGTTGCGTGTGCATCCGTTTTACAGATCTGACTCATGTGTATTCAGACTGCTGATTCCTTGCCTCTCAGGCAGATGCACTCCGACTTTGAAGGAAGCTCCCAGTTAGTCGACATGCTTTCGGTTAGGCAGTGGGTCTTTTCTTCTGTTCCCTATGATAGGAAATCGTAGAAGTGAAATTGATAGCGTCACCGACCATCAGACTGATAGCTTTTTATGGTTAGAGAAACATCACGTGGCTCCTCCTCCTTCTTCTCCTATACTGGAAAGGAGTGGGGAGATGGATACAGTTGTAACAATCTTCCAGTGGCGCTGTGATTTATGTCACAGGCGTGAGGGGAAGTTAAGTCCAACATGATGTGTATAAGGAGATACTCCGTACGTCACTCGGGCGCCAGTCCTTAACTATCCTGGTTGTACGGAACCTCACGCAAGACCCCTACAGCACGTCCTCGTCGTGCGCCACGGATAATGTCTCAAATGAGCATTAACAGAGCTGTCAGGGGATCTCGGAGTTCGGCGGCCCCCAGAGATGATGTGTCCTTGTGGCTCTCATCAGCCCGCCCCCAAACGCTTGGGTGAAAAATGTTATCAAAACTTATTAGGAACATGAGTAGGTTTGCCAAACGTACAGCCAAAATTACAACCCTTGGTTAAAAGACTGCGGAGTAAAGAGAACATTGTTCACTGCACATCCTCTGTTAACCCTCAGTGTCGTCGTCACCGCGCTGAGGTACACCACAACAGCAACCATCCATAGGCTGGCCATCCTTGTACATCCTCGGTTAACCCCCAGTGTCGTCGTCACCGCGCTGAGGTACACCACAACAGCAACCATCCATAGGCTGGCCATTCATGTACATCCTCGGTTAACCCTCAGTGTCGTCGACACCGCGCTGAGGTACACCACAACAGCAACCATCCTAATTGTCCGACAAAACTAGATCATACGGATCAAAATCTGACCATCAAAATTTGTATTGAACTGAAAAAGACCGAATGTCCACACCCAAAGACCCCACTCGCCCGAGTGTTGGGACAAAACTGATAACAATATGCCTGATGCAGGATGTAAAATTCTGTCGGGCTAACGGCTCGTCAAAGAAATCTAACGTGCGAAGAAAAAAAGAATGTACCTATCTGTGTGGTCACAAAAGTCCAAAACCCACGGGCTGCTCCCCGCTGACTTCCAGAGGGCGCAGCCCCTGTCGAGCGGGAGGCCTGATACGGTTGTGAGGTTAAGCAGGCATGTGCAGGACGTGACGATTCCTTGGGTGAGCCCAGAACCAGAGCGCCATGTGCCGGCTCTGCATGCATGGAAGCCTCCTTGGATGGCGGGGAATGCCCATGATCTGCCCCTGCCTTCCCTTGAGGGCTAACTGTTCCACAGGGGGCTGCCCCAAAGGGGTACTCCGAGGGCAATACCTGCGGAGGAAACAAAGTGGACACCACACAAATCAGGCAACGTCTCGACCCACACAAAACAATGGCCACAGTCAACCTAGAAATAGGCCTGACGTCTTCCTTCGAAGTCGGAGTACAGCTGCCCATGAGGCAGGGAAATGAAAAACGGTTGTACACGCAAAAATCAGGTCCAGGTGAAAGCCAAAAGTCCAAGCGGACGATTAACCGGGACCTTCCACTGGAATTATGAGCTGTCTGAGTTGATTTTCCTTCATGTGAGGTTGTTCTTGATGCCATCGTTGCATATATTCTGTTGTTCTTCCCTTGATTTGTATTTAGTCTATTTCGTCAGCGTGGCTCCCTGTGGCAGTCAGTAGTAGAGATAAACCAGCCTTGTCCCATCTGTTGTCAATAATAAATATATGTTCTATTTCGTCAGCGTGGCTCACTGTGGCAGTTATTCGTAGGGACAAACGATCAGATAACCAGTCTCGTCCCATCTGTTGTCTATAATAAATATATGTTCTTGTCTATAATAAATATATGTTCTTGTCTATAATAAATATATGTTCTAGAATCTTCTAATTTTTGTTTAAATTTTTAAATTTATATCTTCTTGTTACTCCGGCGGCTTTTGTTAAACATCTTGTCTCTTTTCTCTTTTTCTTCTTTGCATTCATCGACTGTAAACTCTGGCATAAAGTTTTGGTTATTCGTTCACTTCTAGACTATAGTCTTGTTCTACAATTGGAGTTTTGTGTACACATCTTTTTACAGATTTGACTTATTTGTAAGCATGCTGTTGGTTCTTTGGCTCCCAGGCAGTTATACTCCGACTTCAAAGAAAACACCTTTCATTAGTCGACTTTTAATTTATGGCTGTTAGAGAGCAGTAGGTTTATTCCCTTCTTCTCCCCCCCCCCCCCCCAGACTCAGAATCTACACGGAAATTTTTCTTATGCGATTGTGCGCTCATTAGTTGCAATAAGTGTCCATATCTGACACTAATTCATGTTTGACACTGGTCCACATTTGACACAGGTCCAAGTTCGTCACAGGTCCATGTTTGACACTTGTCCATGTTTGACACTGGTCCATGTTTGACACTGGTCCATGTTTGACACTGGTCCAGGTTTGACACAGGTCCAAGTTCGTCACAGGTCCATGTTTGACACTTGTCCATGTTTGACACTAATCTATGTCTGACACTGAGCCATGTCTGACACTGGTCCATGTTTGATACTGGTCCATGTTTGACGATGATTCATGTTTGATACAGGCACATATTTGACACTGGTCTATGTTTGCCATAGGTCAATGTTTGACACTGGTTCATGTTTGTCATTAGTCCCTGTTCGCCATAGGTCCATGTTTGATATTAGTCTATGTTTGACATTGGTGCATATTTGATACTAGTGTTTGACTCTAGTCCATGTTTGACACTGGTCAATGTTTGACACTAGTAGTAAAAGTTGGCCTAATGTCATTAGCTCGCATCAGATCTATGTCACATGTGGTTGGAAAATAAACAAGGCTTCAATTAAACAGTTCAATCTGACATGCATGTTTGCACACCTTATGCTTAGTTTAATGGAATGTAAGATGAATGCATTCGAAAACAAATGCGTGAAGAAAACGATGAACATTAAATAGGACGATTTCAAAAGAGGGAGAGAGAGACAGAGAGAGAGAGAAAGAGAGAGAAAGATGGTAAGAGAGAGAGAAAGACAGAGAGACAGAGAGAGAGAGAGAAAGAGAGAGAGAGAAAGAGGGTAAGAGAGAGAGAAAGACAGAGAGACAGAGAGAGTGAGAGAGAGAGAGAGAGAGAGAGAGAGAGAGAGAGAGAGAGAGAGAGAGAGAGAGAGACAGAGAAATGTCTGGACAACCCCTGGTATCCACAGTTTCAAGACAAAGAAAAAAGGCGGTTTACTGGGTACATCCTGAGGATAACAGAAGACAGAATCACCAAGCCGGCATTTAAATAGAAAATAAATAAAATGAGCAAAAGAGGACACGTGTTACCTCTTTTTCTTTCTCCAACAAACAAACCAAAGGGGGAAGTTGCTGATAGGTCCAAGGTGCTGTACAAGGAAAAATAAAGGTCCTTTTTCACGCCTCAGGCGCATCGGACATATGGGAAGAGCACCCATTTTTTTGTCAGACCAAACGGCAAGAGGTGGGTAATGTGGTCAGTATTACACCGGCCGTCTTAACTTTCACAGGACATACATCCTGCTACCCACTTTAGGCTGGGTCGACCTGCGACGCACCGTACCATGATAAAAATCAACGTTGGAATAACGAGTCAGACTCGCAACGCCTAAGCCTCGGACGCCGTCCAAGGTGCTGAACTGAATTCTCTCCATTATATTGAAATACTTGTGATTTTACAGGACGGCAGCGACTGTGGCTGTGGCGTTGCAAACGCGTTTCGAAATCCCGGGGTGCCCCTTTCAATTAATGCTGCAGACGATTTTTCTTGCACTGGTTTCGACAGTGGTACTGAGAGCTGACCATTGGGGAAGCAATGGCACACTATTGGACGTAAAATGTGCCTAGAAAACCCGCAACAGCCAATAAATGGTGGGGTTGGTTCTGCAATGTACTGTAAAGGATACGCAACTAACTTTAACACAGGGTGGTAGGGAATGTAGGCATAGACCGCGATCATTATTTACGTGCAACGGTTCAACAGGAATGGTGGCGGTTTTGATTAGTCGGAGGCTTCTCTGTGTAGATTCTGGTTCAGAGGTGGTGGTGGGAAACAGAGCAACTGTCTCTAACAATCATATCGTAAAAGGTTCTTGCTTCGAAGACTAAAAAGCGAGTAGTTTGTTTACAAATAAGACAGATCTGAAAAACTGATGTACATGCAAAACTCTAGTTTTGGAACAAGAGCAAAATCCAGAAGTAGATGAACAACCAGGACTTTCCGCCGGAGTTTACAGATGGTGAATGCTAAGAGAAAGAAGAAGAAGAAGAAGAAGAAGAAGAAGAAGAAGAAGAAGAAGAAGAAGAAGAAGAAGAAGAAGAAGAAGAAGAGGAGGAGGAAGAGGAAGACGCCAGGGGCTCAACGGAACCCTGACAAAACATTTCTTTCCTACGAGGGTTTGCAAATCAGCTTCACGAGGAAGTAGTATTCCTTTAAGTTTGTGTTTGTTATTATCCGCCCCCCCCCCTCTCTCTCTCTCTCTCTCTCTCTCTCTCTCTCTCTCTCTCTCTCTCTCTCTCTCTTCCTTTCCCGCCAGTAGGCGTCTGTGGGCACTGCGCAAACCCGCTTCGTAATTCCGGAATACCTGGTGGGATTCAGCTGAATGCCATTCGCTGGCAGACTGGTTCCGTTGGATTTCTACAAAGTTATGGAGCACTGACCATTCAACAGCAGTGACAAACTGCTGAACGTAAAACTGCAAAGAAGAATCACGAAAAAGCACAGCAAAACAAACAACAAGAAGAACACATTTCAGGGTAGTTCTAGAACGTCCTGACAAGGATACGCGACTAGCTAGCTAATAAACATTAGCTGCATCTTCTGCGAATGAGTCACTAGGGAGAAAAACAAATGGACCCTCTGTGGACCCCCTACAGACACGGGCTAAACGGCTACTGATCAGAAGTATTCTAAAACATGATGTGCTGGGCCGAAAGGTACAGATTTTGCAGTCTGGATTTGAACCACAATTTCGAATGTTTTTGCTGAATCTTTTTAGAATGATGTACGAAAACGGGGGGGGGGGGGGCAGAGTGGCATGGGTCCTAATCCTGAGGTTTAAGGGTCGAATTGCTAGAGCTGTCACTCAGCGATTTGTATGACCCCTAAATAAAGCAAGTTTTCATCATTTTACCAAATATTTGAACCCAGTTCTGTCGATTGAGCGTTCTAACCCTACTAACAACCGATCTTCGCCAACACGCTTATACACAAACACACAGACACAACACAGAGAGAGAGAGAGAGAGAGAGAGAGAGAGAGAGAGAGAGAGAGAGAGAGAGAGAGAGAGAGAGAGACACCCTGGCACTCACGCGACAATTATGGCAACAGTTTAGCAACCCAGCAAAAGGAAATATGAACACTTCTTTCTCTCTTTCTCTATATAACTCTCCCTCTCCCCCCCCCCCCCACGCCCCTCTCTCTCTCTTTCTCGGGACATTTACATCAAAACACGACAATTCAATCACCCATCCTTGCACACAAGCAAATATCGAAGCGAGAAAAACATCCGGCAAACTGTGTGTCAACAAATTGAATAATAATGATGTTAAAAACCAAAATGAAGAAGACCGGGCCGTGTGTGAAAGAGATAGCATGCAAATTTGTGCGGTTTCATTTGCAAGAACAAGTGTGCAAAATGTGCGGCCCTTATCTGTGTTCCTACAGGAGGCTCGTGTTCAATTTTGACAACTGTGAACGCAGCGGAAGTCTGTCCTTTTTCCTTTCTCTTTGATCTGTTCCACTTCTCTGTCAGTCAGTCAGTCAGTCAGTCAGTCAATCAATAAATCAATAAGGTGCCGTCTCCACTAAGAGCGTTGGAACGTAGGGCTTAGGTTCACTGAGACCCCCGTTACCCCACCCCCCCCCCACCCCCTCCCAAACCTAAATGAGTTTTAGGGGAACAGCCCCTGTTTAGAAATGTGTAAGTGGACCAAGCACTTTATATCCGCCCCCCCCCCACCCCACCCAACCATATGTAGTTCTCTTTCACGTATCTATGATTCATTTTATATTACTTCAAAAACATTACTAGATTTATTTGCTTTTTAGTTTCTACTACTACTTCTACTACTACTACTACCACCACCACTACCACCACCACCACCACCACTACTACTACTACTACTACTACTACTACTACTACTACTACTACTACTACTACTACTACTACTTCTACTACTACTACTACTACTACTACTACTACTACTACTACTACTACTACTACTACTACTACTACTACTACTACTACTACTACTACTACTACTACTACTACCTCTTCTTCTTCTTTTTCTTTTTCTTCTTCTGCTTCTTCTACTTAGAATAATAATAATACCGTACTGCTACAACTACAATCGGAACTGTTGCGGCGACAGCTGCTGCTGAAACTACAACTATTAGTACAAACTCCACCACTACGCACTTCAAGGACCCTTATGTCTGTTGAGGTGTTCCGAAAGAAAACTTGGGATTGCTGCTATTGCTGCTACTACAATAGAGGGAATTAAATAGTATGTCAGAATCAAGAATCTTTGACGGTACTAATTACGGAATTGACCTCATCTCGTCCGATGGCGAGATTGTGTGGGCATTGCCACGGGCTTT
>CAJHNH020002525.1:0-32500 GCA_905116865.2 Candidula unifasciata | reverse complement strand
ACAACCTGGCAACAAGTGCAGCAAAGAGGGAACTGACCAGTGACAGAAAATCTATTCTCCTGTTCTTACTTGTGTCTGATTCTCGTTGAAGGATACAGTTTTATTGGCATGTTCTGCTAATGAGATCATGTTTATCCTTGTGGCAGCCAATGGCAGGGCTTAATTGTTAGAATTGTGATGAAACTTATTTGAGGGGTTAAAGGAGAAGTAGGAGAGTAACAGAGAGAGCGAACGCACGAATGGGAAGAAAAAAAAAAACGTTAGTTACAAAAGTGTTAATAAATTGGCACACAGGCCTGTCTAACATTTTACCCTTCCAGGCTCACACATTAAAAAGTTTTTTTAATTTTTTATTCATACATCATTTCATAGGCAATAATATGCATTTTCAACCACATCTGAGTCCTAATTACAAACGCTAGAGTGTGCCTCTACATTTTTAAGCAATAATAATTCTTAGCATTAAAAACAAATAAGCATACTATAAGAAAGAGAGAGAGAGAGAGAGAGAGAGAGAGAGAGAGAGAGAGATAGAGAGAGAGAGAGAGAGAGAGAGAGAGAGATGTAGGGAGGGGGTGGCGAGAGAAAGAGATAAAGGAGAGGGGATATTAAAATCATATGGATAGAATCAACGAGAATATAATAATCACGATATCTGTGAGAAAGAACATGACAGCAGAGGAGAGAGAAGATTAAAAAAAAAAAAGATTGTGAAATGAGGGTGGAAAGTTAATAAGAGAAACTGAGAAAGAAAAACTAAGAATAATTAAGAAATAGACAAAGATGACTAGCGCTGAGATATATATATATATATATATATATATATATATATATATATATATATATATAGAGAGAGAGAGAGAGAGAGAGAGAGAGAGAGAGAGAGAGAGGGAGGGGGAGTTGGGAAGAGAACTGGACAGCAAAGTAAGGGTTTTATTATCAGGGGCGCTGACACAATGAAAACATTGAGGCTGGAAGAGCAGCACGTCAAGTAAGCACTTATATTTAAAGGCAATGCGTTGTGA
The DNA here is from genome assembly GCA_905116865.2 of Candidula unifasciata. Classification (NCBI taxonomy): domain Eukaryota; kingdom Metazoa; phylum Mollusca; class Gastropoda; order Stylommatophora; family Geomitridae; genus Candidula; species Candidula unifasciata. The sequence continues at coordinate 31,475 of CAJHNH020002525.1, read as the reverse complement.
GTCTTGGACAATCGGTATGTAGGCCAAACAATTTATTGAGGCCTCAGAGATGTAGTTTTACAGAAGAATGTTTAAAATGCCTTGGAGAGCCAAAAAAAAAAAAAGCAACCATGAGGTTTTGAAAGAGGCGGGAGCCCGAAGACAACTAATTACAGACATCAGAAGGAGACAGTCGTCGTTTTTCGGCCATGTTATGAGAAGAGGGAAAATGGAACAACTGGTGACATTAGAAAGATCTGTGGAAGGAGGGCTAGAGGAAGACAACGAGGGAAGATTTTTGACAGTCTTGTTGTATGGCATGGAGGTGTGTCAGCACACGAACTAATACGTTCTGCAGGAGATCGCAGATTGTGGCGAGGCTCATCGCCCACGTCAGTCGGCAAGGCACCTGTTGATACACTATTCGTATTCGTATTCGGCCGAATAGTTAGCGGTGCTATTCGTATTCGGCCGAAAAGTTAAAATCTACTTAAAACGCTGAGAAAATAAGGCAGCCCTCTAAGAAACAGACGAAAACAGGGAAAGGATTTGAGAAATTCAACGTAGATAGGCAAAATATCTGTGTCACGTTACAAGGAGAAACACACTAGAAAACTGTGTGTCTGCTGGTAAACGTTATGGGAGTGGAGCAAGGGGAAGACAAAGAAATGCATATGACATAAGTGGTACAAGAACATAGACTTAATTCCACACACACTGGTGATGGTGTCAGATGGGAAAACTATAATCATCTCCACATTCTGCTACAGCATGTGATTCTAAATGAGTTTCCCAAAGATGACATCCGCCTTGGTGCATTCGGAAAGCCTAAGTGTCTGGGTGAAACAAATCTTTGCCGGCGACAGCGTAGCTACCAGTAGGGCCTCTCAAATCGGACCGGTCAATGGGTAGAAAGCAAAGAGAGACACACCCTGGTACTCCAGGCTAGGAGCTCTAGCTTGGGGTCAACACCGCGTCTTTGTAAAACTTAATTTGCAAAAATAAATATCTAAAGCCTTGAAATCGGACGATTTCAAACGGCCAACTAGCCGAGAACATGATAATAATGCTTGCTCTTCTAATGTACGCACGTTCTCTGATAATTCCGTAAAAGTTTTACTGGTTTTATTCTGTTTACCCTAAACGGGAGCTGAGTGGTGTCGAAGCATGGCGTCCTTTCGAGTGCTAGAGGTCCCGGGTTCAGGTCACTGTAAAGGCTGAGATTTTTCTCACGTGAAATTCTAGTAATTTTCCCTGGTCTCTAAGTAGTAAGATCGGATGCCCATGTGCATTGTTGAGCACGCATGAAAATCCCTTGGCAGTTTGTAATCAAAAAGAGTAGCCTAACGGCGCTACCTAGGCAAAAATTTAAAGTTAAAAATTACCCGAAGTATTTTAGGATCCTCGCCGGTGCTACAGATTTCGTGCACTTCCCTTAGATTCTTCAGACTCAGGCTTCAGATAGAGGTAGAACGGAGCACTTATGGGTTACTACCCGTATTCCCTGATGTTGCTCCGTCGTTTAAACATAAACCTATTTACCTTAAAACCTACAGGTTTACCATATCATCATGAGATTTGAAGTCTCAATCTGAATGGAGACCAGCAAGGCAGATCTCACATATCTCGTTCAACCTCAACGGAAGTTATATTCTGGGCTCCTATAACTTCCATCCCATTATAAAGAAGAAAAAAAAAACTCGATTACAATTAGCGAGCTGCGAGCTGCCAACAGTATCCGGTTATATTTGTGGTCTGGTTTTTTGCGCCACTTGCATGGCTAAGATTGTGGCATGTGCACCAGCTTCCTGGCTTTATGTCCCTATCCTAAAAGCTAGACAACTCCTTCCTGTTCGTGCCCAGAGTGTTCCTCTTATCATTATCATCCGATGATTCCTCGTGAGTCATCCTCCAACCGGCACCCATACCTGCTACACCAGACAGGTGTAAAGCATGCTGTCCTATGCGGTAAGGATGAACGTACTTTCTTCTTCTTCTTATAGTCCATGCCATGTAGCACAAGTAGTCATGTTTATCTACAGCTCTCTGTCTCGTGCGGAGTCGATGCGGTGGAGCGGCTGGACGCTTGCCTGCGAATCGGAAGGTCGTGGATTGGGGTCCTGACAAAGCCGGACGTTTCTTAAAAATGACCTTGGCTCCTAGGTCGACCCAGCCTTGAGTGGGTACCATTGATGCTGACGACATCACCTACCAGGAGCCAATGAGTCTATAAAATATAGGTCTAGCCTTATGTGCCAAGTACGTCTGACGGCGTGGGAAAGAGTCCGTTACTTCTGTCTCGTGAATTCTATCCATTATGACACAGATGATCTTCTGTGTCAAACTGTCCAGCATCTTCTCTCTTGATCTTCCGCTGCATCTTTCTCCCTCCATCTGCCCAACCGTCACAATGCATTTTGTTTTCTTCTTCTCATAACACGAATAATGAATGTAGATTGTCTCCCTTTGATGAAGGCAAACAGTTCTTCATGAAGAGTTTATGTCCAGACATCTTCATTACTCGTTTTATCTGTCCACGGTATTCTCAATATTCGTCTGTAAAACCACATCTACGCCGCTCAGAATCATCTAACTGTTCACCATTCAATTAGTGTTCAGTAAAAATGTTTATTTAGTTTAAACCATGTGTCAATTTCTGAAAGCAGTAATTCCATTTAATATGACTACCGAATGGTACTGTACAAACGACGCCCGCCCCCTAGTCGGCTGTCTCCACAGTGGGGTGTGAGACTTTCTAAAGGGTCATATTAATGTGCAAATATAAGGACTTTTAAGAACTCCAGAACGGTTAAAAAAGAGAGCTTGGGACTGAAAGCACGAGGAATCCCCAATCTGAAACTGATTACACTTGATTTGTCCGTCGATGACAGCTACATAAGTGGTGTCTTTAGCTTTCACAGGGAAGGAAAGGAGAAAGGAGCCATGCAGGCATGTTAGTTAGTTCGCTTGCCTGGAAAGACAGTAAGGTAAAGTAAAGGACACTTGCCAACTCACTAGGCATATTGGGCACATAGTGCTAGAGCTATATACCTATAAATACATAAGGCAGCCATCAGAAGTGCCGACACAAACAGTCTGGCACATCATTGATTAAAAGCAGCAGTTACAATAGTTGCACACGCGATAAATCATTTAAGACATGACCATTTTTGTGGCAACAGGCAACTCGACATTTTCTCAATCTATAATTCACAATAACAAACCACGCTGGGACCAGTCAAAAGGCTTTCCAGATTAAATAAGCAGCTCACAGTGTTACGCCATGCAATTAGCTCAATAGTTGGGCGACGGAACTATCGTTGACCACATCACCAATTCCAGTGTCATTTGGTCTTTAAAAAATTAACCCAGCACTATTTACATGATGCATCAGTGGGGGCGAACTAGATAGTTCAATTTTGTTTGTTGCATATTCGAAAAAGTCAAAAAGTGGAACACACTGCGACACATGCAAATATTAACCGGAATACAGTAGAAAACGCCGAAGAAAGATTCCAAGGTATCGAATAATGCTTCCCCGTGTGGGTTCTGGGACCCCATTATGGGGAAAACAAAAACAGACCCACTGCCTGCCTAAAGGCATGTCGTAAGAGTCGACTAAATGGGAATTTCCTTCGAAGTCGGAGTACATCTACCTGAGAGGCAAGGACAAAAGTATGTATGCAATTTGAGTCTGACCTGTCAAACGTACGTGCACGCAACACTCAGTTTTTGGAACAGGACTGAAGTCCAGGAGTGGACGAACAACTAGAACTTTCCGTTGGAGTACAAAGTCGATAAACACGAATAAGAAGAATGCTAGCATACGAACGGATATATGATTCTGGAGATTTCAAGACGTTGTAAAACAGGATTGCTTACGACAGTTGGCAAGATACTTGATGTTGATTCAGAGACAGATTTATTTTATGAACCATTCAAAACAAATTTTCAGCTGTTGGTATCATGTTTAATTTTTTTTTTCTAGTTGCTTTGTGCTTATCTTCAGAATTGTAATGGTTCGGTTTAATTTTCCTTATGTCCGTTAATGACCTTTCCTGCAGTTAATTCTAGGCTACTTGAGATGACGCCAGTGGCGTATCAGGCATTCGATGTGGAAATCATATTTTTCAATACACACTTGATGCGATGCGTGATGTGGTTAACACTGTGTTCACTGCCTTTATTTCCCATGACATTATTTGGTACCTGTTTTAGACCCAATCGACCTGAAAGCCAAGGTCAACTATAAAGAAAAAAAAAACATCCACCTAGGTGCGAATCCAACATCTTCGGGAGGGCAGCTTTTACAGTACCGCGACTTCCGGTTGGTACTGTAGTTATGTAATTTGTCTTTAATTCATCGACACCAAGACAGAATTGATTCAAATACAAGGATGCAGACAGATCACCACCCAGGGGGCCTTGTCGATGTAGACGAGATCAAAGTTTCCTTCGAATCCGAAGTCCATCTGTATGAGAAGCGAGAAACCTAAAGTCTGCATGTAACTAAGCCATATGTATAAAACTGATGTAAACGCAACACACTAGACCTGGAACATGCCTAAAGCCCGTAAGCTGATGACCCATCAAGACTTTCTTCGGAGTTTACAGCCCGTGAACGCAAAAGACGACAGTTCAAATATAAGGTAAATATTGTCCGAACCAGATGGCAGTTTGTAGCCCCGTGGTTAGCTCTCCGCTCTCTGTATTAATCTGCAGCCTTGATCCTGTTTAATGTTACCCTGTGGTTATCGCACATGTCTCCAAGACAGCCACTTGCGGACGCTATCTAATATTCATGAGTGGCAAGTACCAGCTTATCCCTGAAGATTCGTGTGGCGCACTGACTCTAATAGATCTAGGGGTCAGTGTATTTGATGGTTGAAAGTTCAGATCCTGAGACAGATTAAAGAACGACATTAGTGACCTTTTCATCAAGAAAAATAATAAGTCACAGGAACGAACCTATACAAGATGATCTCCCCTTGGGTACTGGGATTGAGTCTAATGTCAGATATCTAAACCTGCGGAGGAAAAGTCGGTTGCCTGAACGTTTCAGGACTTCCTAAACTAACCTCGGCAATTTGGGTTGCTTTGTGGATCTACTAGGCATTAAAAATAATAATAATAAAAAACAGTAACGCCTCCAGAATTACATTCTGTAGGATTAACATCTCAGAAATGAGAATCAAACAGGTAGAAATCCCAGAAACCCACTTAAAACGAATAGCTAAATAGCACAGTTTCAGGGGCACCATAAAACCTTTATGAAGTAACCTGTAGTCGGGTGTGGGTGGGTCTGATGAGGCAATTTATGAAGATTTTACAATATTTCGCGACGCACAGTTTGGGAATGACTAGAATACCCTATAATATCACCGTTAAAATCAGTGCAAAACAGACTGTTACCACATCGTTTGAAAACGGGACCAAATGAGACACAACCCCGATCAGTCTGTGTATGACAGGTTGAATTTTGACCAAGTCAGATTTAAGAATGTCGCTTTACAGATGTGACATTACAATACCAGTCTTGTATTCTATGCTGGTAAGAGAGTTCTGCAGCAAAGTGCACGCGGAGATTATATTTTAGGCAATCGATAAGTAGAACATGATGAACAGGAAGCCAAATCCAACAGTTGTGTGTAAGTACGTATGGAAAAAAATAAAGCAATAGAAGAAAGAAAAAGAAAGAAAGAAAGAAAGAAAGAAAGAAAATAAAGGAAGGAAGGAAGAAAAAAAGAAAGAAAGAAAGAAAGAAAGAAAGAAAGAAAGAAAGAAAGAAAGAAAGAAAGAAAGAAAGAAAGAAAGAAAGAAAGAAAGAAAGAAAGAAAGAAAGAAAGAAAGAAAGAAAGAAAGAAAGAAAGAAAGAAAGAAAGAAAGAAAGAAAGAAAGAAAGAAAGAAAGAAAGAAAGAAAGAAAGAAAGAAAGAAAGAAAGAAAGAAAGAAAGAAAGAAAGAAAAGACAGAAAGAAGAAAGAAAGAAAAGAAAGAAAGAAAGAAAGAAAGAAAGAAAGAAAGAAAGAAAGAAAGAAAGAAAGAAAGAAAGAAAGAAAGAAAGAAAGAAAGAAAGAAAGAAAGAAAGAAAGAAAGAAAGAAAGAAAGAAAGTAATTAGGGAGGATTGTCATCACAGACTCCAGGCAGATCTATAGGTACTCCGATCTCCTCGTCAAAAGTCCCACAAGTGTAGAAAGAGTGATGAGGTCTTGCGCCTTTTTTTAAAAGACAGACAGACAGACAGACAGACAGACAGACAGACAGACAGACAGACAGACAGACAGACAGACAGACAGACAGACAGACAGACAGACAGACAGACAGACAGACAGACAGACAGACAGACAGACAGACAGACAGACAGACAGACAGACAGACAGACAGACAGACAGACAGACAGACAGAGTGATTTATACAATGGATCAACATGATGGCACAAGAGTAGTAACACTAAGTGCTCCAATCTACTTCAAACTCAAGCCTGAGTCCGAAAAATCTCAGCGCACTCCATGAACTCCTTAGCACGGGCGAGGATCCTTAAATACTCTAGGTAGAATTTAGACTCGAAATTTTACCCGGGCAGGGCCGGTAGGCTACTTTTCCGATTTCCAACTGTCAAGAAATTTCTTTTACGTGCGCAACAATACATACGAGAGTGATCTTACTACCCAGAGATCAGGAAAAGCCCATAGGGCCTGAAACCAGAGAAAGAAAGAAGAGAAAGCGGCGAAAGTGGAGGAGAAAGAAAAGAAAGATAACTAGATTGTAAACGGCCATTTGAGACCAGGAAGCGGACACCTAATCTGGACACTGCCTGCTTGCCTTGTGTTGGAAAATTAATTAATTGATTAAGCCAAACATTAATTGAGGCCGCGTAATAGAATCTAAAGTGAAATGGAATGTTGGCAAACATTTCTGGCTTCTAGCGGGAAGTCTACAACCGCGGAACAACAAGTCCCTTCCTTTTGTCAGATCTCGGCTAGGTGCGAAAATAACACAGTTCAGGGAAAGTCAGCTTGTCAATAAACTTACAGCTGCTGTTGCTTTATTTAAAAAAAAAAAAAAAAAGAATATAAAGATCCCTTTACACGTCACTGGCGCATGCATTTCAGGCTAGACTTACCTCCATGGGTTTGATTTGATCTAAGAGCCGACATCACAGCACTGGTGGCATTTCCATGAGCGCCCAGTTCCCATCTTCAGCAGCCAGCGAAGAGTTCCGATACTAATGGTGCCAGTAGAATTCTGATTGAACGTCCGTCTTGCCTTTCCTCTGAGCCTCGAGCATCTGCAAGAACCCTCGTCACTCCCCGTTGCATCAATCTCACCAGACTGTGGTGATCCTTCTGCTCCTCCGAACTGTACACGCTCTCCCACAAGGCACTAACCGCGTCTGCCTTATTATGTATTAATATTCCACCAAGCTGTGCAGAGCCAGCCAGTCTGTCCGCCTGTTCATTTCCCAACACAATCCAAACAATACTCCTCACCCGTGTTCTCCGCAGCGAAGCATGCCACTCTGCACGAAGTATGCCTGTCCTGATCTTTCTCAGCATGCTTTCTGAATCAGTTACAATCACGACGTGTGTGTGTGTGTGCGCGTGTGTCGTGTTTTATAACCAGCGGAAAGCTGCAGTGACCGCCTCCACACCCATTCTTAAGCTGGATGTTTTGGTATCACATGCTAAGCTCTGCTGCACCAAACGTCGACCATTAACTTTTGCTAAGAAGCCCAAGCACTTCTTTTGCTTCAGCCACCTTTACTTCCCATGACTTTATCTGGTACGTGTGTAAAACTTGGTCTTGCTGGCTTCCAAGGTATGTATATAGAAAGAAAAAAACGGGCCATTTTGTTTATGGGACATCATAAGCCAACCCCAGTACTTGATGACCGTTTTCTCCGTGTTGATTTCGAGGTCCCAGTTTGAGGGGCTGGGGGGGGGGGGGGGGGGACAGATCCTTTTCCAACTTACAAGCATGTGGTAACAAATGTCTTACTAGGAGCTTTTTGAAATCTAAATCGAAGCTAAGAAGCGGGAAACAAAAAGTCTGCATATAAATAAACCAGATAAGTAAAATGGATGCGCACTTAAAACTCGAAGTTTTGGAGCAAGACAAAAGACTGAAAATGGACGAACAATGCTGAAAAAAGGAAGAGTTGGCTGTGATTTTACTAGTCAATTCTACGTTCATTATGTGTGACTGCCCACTAAAATATTGAAACCCTACACTACTGCAGATATCCTTCTTCTTCTTCTTCTTCTTCTTCTTTTTCTTCTTGCTATTCGGTTTCGTATGATCATGTCAGACTGTCAGGTAGGCTGCTTCTGTTAACTCGCAGGTTAGCTGCATGTCCCTCATTGTTTCTCACAGCTTGCTCTGCACACTGTGCTCTTGAGGCCAGGTTTCTTTTCGAAGTTGTATGTAGAGTGGGCAAACCTGCAGAATGTGCTCATGTGTTGGTGGTCCAGTCTGACATACACAATGTGGGGACTGTAAGGTCTGTATTTTATGTATGTGATAGTTGAGTCTCATGTGTCCCATTCTTAGACGGAAAATTGCTGTATGTTGTTTTATGTTTAGTCTGATGATGGAGTCTTGTGGATGTTTACTGTTCGTTTGTTCTCTCCACAATTCCTTGTATGTCCCGTTGATTTCATTTCTGATAATAACAATGAATGAGTATGTTTTTACTCCTTTGATCATTTCTAAGCAAGTCTGTACACAAACACATAACCTGGTATGCGGCAGTGGGCCAGGGTCCAATGGAGAATGATTAGATTGTCGATAATAATATAAAGCGTTCTGCTGTCAAATCACCTGCAGCTGCATCAAACTAAGCATTCTGGACTTATAACCCGTGATAATACTATTTGACAACCGATTACGTAACCACATGTTCACAAAATTCAAGATAGGTGTATCAGCCATGTGCACCTGTGGAAATGTGCCCCAGACCGCAGAGCATGTACTCCAGGACTGCACCGAATTTGACACATTAAGGCAAACCTTTTGGCCAGAAAGAACAACAGTGGAACGTAAACTCTATGGACCACTGAATGAACTAACAACGACAGTGAAATTTATACAAGAGACAAAACTGCTGATATAGATAACTTATTTCAGGCGAACGAAAGAAGAAGAAGAAGAATACTATTTGAGACATAGACAGCGTCACTGAACAGAAGGTTCCGAAAAAAAAATATCAAGGAATTAACGAACAAACCGGGATGAAACAAACCAAAAAACTGTATCTTATTTAATGAATAGCTTTAAGGTTACAGGCCCTTAAGGGTTTAAATCAGTGCATCGTAAACAGATATCACTGCCTAGCTGTAAATGACAACACAGAATGCAACTGGCTTTTAAGGGCGAACGCATCAAATGTTACCTTAAATGACTCGGTTGTCTCAAGGCAGAGCGTCTGGTTGCATGGCCAAATGGCAACATAAGGCATGAATAACAACCGCTCCAAAGTGTATACATCGCACTAAAATAAAAGTGGTTTTATCGCAGATAACCTTGGCTCCCAGGTCAAACCAGCCTCTGGTGGATATCAGGTGCAGCCATGGGAAGTAAAGGCGGTCGGCGTGATGCTGATCACATCACCCACCAAATGCCGATTGGGCTATAAAATATAGATCTAGTCCTATATGCTCAATACGCCTAAAGGCATGGAAAGGGGTCCTTTACTTTACTTTTATGTCGCAGATACTATATTTTGATTGTAAAGTGTAGATCTTCGTTTCGTTTACAACATAAAGTACGAAGGTAATGTGACCAATTCCTTCCATGGCCACCCATCATCGCAGATAATCTCTAAAGGATTCTAAAATGTATCACATGAGGCACGATCAATTAAAACATCCCCAAACGACGTTATGTAAGGTGCATTAATAGCTGTGTTTGAACTAAACAATACAGCGGTTAATGAGCAAGCTTTTAGGGACGGTGGATAACATCATAGAAGGACATTCGTTGCTCACTGAGTCACTTCGGCAGCAGTAAAAAGAAGAAGGTGTAGTAATAATATTGACTATAAGGGAGAGATAGAAATAAATGGTTGGGATGTATATAAGAAGAAGAAGGAGGAGGAGGAGGAGAAGCAGCAGAAGAAGAGTCAATCATTCAGAGAGGGAAATATGACTGGGTCGAGGGAGAATGGAGGGGGGATATGACAGACACTGTTAGCTGAGAGCTATTTTCTTTCCTCTCTATTTCACCATTCTGGGCCACAGCAACGCGTGGCCAAGTACAACTAGTTATTAATATTATTCTTGTTAAAAGCAGCAGCAGGAGGACCCGTAATAGCAGTAGTAGTAGTAGTAACAGAATTAGTAGTGGTTGTAGCAGTAGTAGAACTAGCAGTAATGGCAGCAGCGCCTGTACTTTTATAGTAAAAGCTCCAATGGTATAGTTGTGGCAGTAGCAGCAGCAGCAACAGCAGCAATAACAGCAGCATTTTATTCGTAAACATAGGAATGCAATATCTACAGTAACTGTAAAGACGATGATGATTCCTATCCCAAACAATGGAACTATGTAATGGTGTTCCTAGAAGAAAACCTACAACATAGAAAACTAAACAAAGCGGCGCAAGACGGAGGACAAATAGACACAGACTGAGTGTACTCACAGAGTTCGGCCGCAGCCTTCCGCTCCTTTCTTGGTTATTCTTGTTCTTTAAACTTCAGGGAATCACGTAGATGTACTCTGGGTCATTAAGCTGAAGTGTGCTGTCGTCTGACTGGATTGTCTAGCAATGTCTGTATTGTTTCATGTGCAAAGTCGGCCACATTGGTCCTCGTTCTTTTCGTGTGCCCCTTATTTGTAATGCGAAAGAATTGTGAGTTCCTGGGGGAAAGAAAGACACATAACATGTTATCTTATTTTATCCTGGTGTGATTATGCTTTCTTTCCATTTCGTTGTCTATGTGGGAGCCAGTGCGAGGACAAACTATTTGTATTATTTCAAGTTTCCTAACTACTGTTGTTTCTTTGCGGCCTGATTCACGAAAAAAGTGGAGAAAAGCATTCTGTGTTGCCTTTTCCGTTTCCAACCACCGAACGAGCTTTAACTCCTGTAGTGCGCATTCAGGTACTTTGAGTTTTACGTCTTATGCGTCCTATGGGATTCCGGAAAATGTCTAAGGAATTAAGCGGCAGGTGAGATATCGACAACATGACCAGAAGAGCACCGATTGATCTATAATGTCCCATAGGTTTCTTTACAGAGCAAAGATACCATAATCAATACAAAGTGGATAAAACGGTCAGGTTGACATGTTTAACAGGACAGCAATGGAACCCATACACTTAGGAGTGGACAATTTTTCCGGTTAGGGACACAAAGTCATTAAAAAAAAGGAAAAAAAAACTAGCACACATACCCCAATCTCAGCCAATACCACTTGTCACAAATAAACCAGACCTCAAACATAACCAAATGCTGTTGACAGCTTCGCCTTAAAACAGCAGGTTGTGCGCGGTTGTGACCTATGGAAATGGACCACACAAAAAAACATTGTTTTGAAAACACATTTTGAAGCATATCCTCCAGAGCTGAAGAACACGTATACACACAGCTTGATTACGCTTGTATTAGCGTTGGTGATATATCTTTTGTTCCTATATATGGCTGGCATCATATACCAACTTAACTATCAGACGTAGAAAATTGTCTTATATATATATATATATATATATATATATATATATATATATATATTATATTATATATATTATATATATATATATATATATATATATATATATATACGTTTTTCAAATAGCGAAGCTAATTTAGTCTCAATGATGTATAAATGTGTGCTATCCCCACAATGAAGGTTACCTAGAATGTAGCCACTGATGTCTTTGGGAATATTTCGTGGGTAGGTCCTGATCTCTACTGTTGTTTGTTGTTTGTTTGTTTTAGTATCCAGAAGCTATGAGTTGTTAACCCTTAGGTTCGGTATTATGGATAACGCAACCTTTCGGCCTTGATTCCATTGTAAATACCGTAAATCTGGGATAAAACGTGGCTTTTCTGCCTACCCCCGGGATTGAACCCGGACCACAAGGAGTTCGTCACCCGGTCTCCGCGCAATCCGGTTTAGCCAACTAGGCTAGAGAGCCGGGCCTAATCTCTACTGCAGTCTGACTCCCGTGCCACTATGCGAAACCATGAGAGCCGTTTGTTTAATAAACCACTCGCAGTAAAATTTAAAAAATCCTGGCACACAAGGATTATAAAGTTATTAAACGCATTCACTGACCTTTACGCCAGAGAACTGCACACAAATTACGTCTCTACATACTGAAGGTTGGCTACATAGCACCTTCTTTATTACATGTTTGAGTTCACAATCTTACTCCCGGTATGACTCTCGTGCCATTATCCGTAAACCAAGAAAGTATTTTTTTTAAACTGCTTACAGTTTAAATTAAACATGTGGAATTAAAAAAAATATATTTAAAAATACATTACCAACTAACAACGTAATATTTTAAAACTCAAGAGTTGATTTGGATATAAGGTTAAAGCTATTGAATTTAAAGTGCAGAATTTAAAAATAAGGTTGCCTGTTGACTACCCAGACTTTGATTATTTTTTTCCCCTGTTGGTATGCAAAAGTACTTTATATTTTTTTAAGGATTTTTCGTCCGCATTATATACACTTTGTGGTTAAAATTCTAATTTTTTTTTTATTATTAAAAACAATAAAAATGAAGGTCCTGTAGCTAACATTGTAAAACTCAGAGTTCATTGAATATTAGGTTCAAACTATTTAATTTAGATACAGAATTTAAAAAAAAACGGGATTACGAGATGGCCACAGTGACTGTTGATTGTTGCTAACAGATTAGAATCTTAAAAATAAACTCACAATGGCCGCAAGTTGCCGCCCGTTTCTCGCATACATCCTTTTATTTATTTTTTTCAGCACTACTATAATTGACACTTTTTTTTCAGCACTACTATAATTGACACTTTTTTTTCAGCACTACTACACCTTTTTTTTCAGCACTACTATAACTGACACTTTTTTCAGCGCTACTCTAATAGGCGCCGAAACCTTGTTTGGACGCTATTTTTTTTTAGTACCAGCATCTTTTTTCAGACACTTTTTAGTGAGTGCTGGTTCAATTTCTTTTAGAATTAAAAACTCAGTGCTCGTTGTAAATAAGTTCAAACCAGTAAATTTAAAATGCTGAATTTAAAAATGAGATTACCAGTTGACTTCCGTGGCTGTTGTTGATTGTTGATGACAGACTTAAAATCTTATTATTAAACTCAGAACTGGACGCTAGCTGCCGCCCGTTTCTCGCCTGCTTTAATACTCCCGCCAACAGATGGCCGCCCACGGAACTTGTAAGTGTAGTTTCGGTACTGTTGCAGCGACACCACCCAGCCAGCGTGATTTTTCGGGCGTTGCTTCCATGAGAAGGAGAGTGAGTCTTGGGTAGATAGGACTTCAAGGGAGGTATGGTTGGAAATCTCTGTGTTTTGAGAAAGAAAGAAAGAAAGAAAGAAAGAAAGAAAGAAAGAAAGAAAGAAAGAAAGAAAGAAAGAAAGAAAGAAAGAAAGAAAGAAAGAAAGAAAGAAAGAAAGAAAGAAAGAAAGAAAGAAAGAAAGAAAGAAAGAAAGAAAGAAAGAAAGAAAGAAGAAAGAAAGAAAGAAAGAAAGAAAGAAAGAAAGAAAGAAAGAAAGAAAGAAAGAAAGAAAGAAAGAAAGAAAGAAAGAAAGAAAGAAAGAAAGAAAGAAAGAAAGAAAGAAACAGAACAAGAACAAGACGAAATTATTTTTTTTTATGAACAAGACAAAAAACAGATAGTTGATGAAAGTTGAATTAAGAATCGACGTAACAGCACTCGGGACAACCATATAAGCGCTCTGTTCCTCCATCTTCAGCATCCACTCTTATAAAATGTTTATTGTGTTAAAATTGGGTCTGTATACATTTATGCGCGGTTTCTCTATTGTATGTGTTATTTACATGTGTTGTCTTCTGTCAGTGTGAGTGTTTCAGTGTTATTTACAAAGCTTTGCCATGTGTTCGGATAAGTGTAGGTAGACAATGTGAAAAGTAGTAGTTTAATGGTGATATTATAGAGTTAACCATATTGTTTCTATACGTTAACATGTATAATTTTACATTTAAACATCTATTCACGAATGATAGGGGCCTTTAGCCTCGTATATTGGTGCGAGGGGGGAGTAGAAGGAGAGAGAAAAGAGGAGTCAATTGTTATTTCCATTTTCATAAAACATGTTTTAATAAAGCTTCTCTTGTAAGTTTAGGTATGTGGAACTGTGCTATATTATATTTATACATTCTATGTAAAAAGATTTAGAAGAACAATAAGTAAGTAAAAAATAAGGTTCTTAATTTATAACGTACCCCAACACGAAATCCCCGTGGGAAATCCACAGCTGACCAGCGTGCAAGGGGTGCAAGTGTGCTGTTGTTTGGTGGTTTTTTTTTTTTTTTTTTTGAGTGTTCATCTAGTGTCTTCTAATCCTAACCCTAACCCTAACCCTAAACTTTGCTGTAGAGAGAAACTACAACCTGAACACCCTAGAATTTATTGGGAATGTCTCTTGTGACGTTGTCGTGACGTCAGGGGTAAGTTATAAATTAAGTACCAAAAATAAAGTTAAGATCCTTATTCCACGCCTTTAGACGTATTGTGAATATAGGGCTAGACCTATATTTTAATAGACCAATCGGTACTTGATGGGTGATGTGGTCAGCATCAAGAGCCACAGTCGGGCTTCAAAATAAAGAACAAATTCATCCTACAAGGCGTTGACTGTAAGCCTGTGACAACATAAATATGAAAAAGAAATGAAAGAACAAGATGAAAATGAACAAAGGAAAGATTAACCAGAAAAATAAATTGAAAACAATGATTAATTAAAAATAAAAAAAGAATGTACGTCGAGTCAGCCATCAATAATTTATCCACATATTAATCGCACACAGGGACTACCAAAAAATTTCCAAAATAGGTTTTAAACTGGACTTTTGAAAGCGACTAGGATTCATCATCAAGAAATGCAAGTAAGCAGAGATTATGTCCATTAGGCGATCTATCCCATGAATTCTCACTTTTCCCAATTGATTGCTTCCCTTCTAATCAAGTTTCTTGATGTTTCCTTTGATGAGCACGAAATTTATTCCATATGGGACGATAATGGTGTATGCCTGGGCATCTTGCCCCATTTGATAAATATCGGAATCAAAAAATTTGCATGTTCGCCTTTTATACATGCATTCGTCTTGTTACTCATTAATTTCCAGAAAAAAAATGTGTAGCCGCTATCTCTGTAAAATTCTAGAGTTTAGTAATTTCATTTGCTGCTTGTATTCAAATATCTAATTCCGCAAATGAAATCTTGTTTTGTTGTGTGTGGCTTTTTTTTTTTTTTTAAATTACCCGCATCGTTCCCTATTCTCATTATCATAACACAGCCTTTATAAATGTGTGGGTTGTTTTTATTGTAAATGTGCGCCAATTAATGGACTGGGTATGGTTGCCGAAGTGTTCGCTTTCTTCGTCTTCATCATAATCATCATCGTCATCATCATTAGTTGTAGCAGCAACAACACACTCCTTACCCTCATCACTACCGTTTTAAAAAGCTTTTGAAAGGATTTTACTGACATCAGAAGGAGACAGTCATCATTTTTCGGCCATGTAATGAGAAGAGGGAAAATAGAACATGTTGTGACCACTGGAAAGATCTGTGGAAGGAGGGATAGAGGAAAACAACGAGAGAAGATGCTTGACAGTCTTGTTGCATGGCATGGAGGTGTGTCGGCACACGAACTGATACATGCTGCAGGAGATCGCGGATTATGGAGAGGCATGATCGCCCACGCCAGTCGGCTAGGCACCTGATGATGATGATGATATATGTATGTATGTATGTATGTATATATATATATATATATATATATATATATAATATATATATATATATATATATATATATATATATATATATATATATATATATATATATGGTAGAACTATGCGTTCGATGTCTACACTATTTCCTTAAAAACTATTGAGATTAAATTATGCAAACAAACCTATACACTCACACAGTCATATTTGCGCATCGAGTATCACGCGCGCTTTGTGGATGACAATGCGTTCTGGTGCAATAATGTTCCATTATATGTGTGTATATATATATATATATATATATATATATATATATATATATATATATATATATATATATAGGGAAAACATTTTGAATGTGGAAAATTGTACACAAGCAAACAGTAAAATATAGATTGTCATGGAAATTGATACATTATAAGGGGATTAAACTATGAGTTTACTAGAGTAACGCTACCTTTGATGTCTACGCTATTTCCATGTAAGCCATCAAGCTCACAGTGCACAAATGCGCTTTGTAAATGACAGTGCAAGATGCTCAAAAAAATATTTGCAATATATATTTTTTCAAACTGATAACTCTGTATGTCAAATACATGATACATTGACGCTGTAAACTATACTTTCAAGAGATACCGTGTGAATTACTGTGAGTTTAGAAGTCTCAGAAACAGTTCTAATACCGCACTACGGCGTCTGGATTTCATTGCAAAGACACTTCTAAACAAACTCAAACTCATTTATCTCTTCAGTGATTCATCCAGACCAGAATTGCAGTGTGAAAAATAGACATATCCATCACTGGCACTATATTACTTAGCTATACGACTGCATCATCTTCGGTAAACAAAGTGCATTGTACCGCACTACACCTCTTTCGAAATATTATAAACCATGCATGGTCTTGCTGCAAGGAAATGAACTCTTAATTTATCAAACAAAAGGACACATATACAAACAGTTAAGAAACAAGCGTCACTCCCACTGCACAATAGAATTAACCGTGTCTACCAATATTGTATAAAGGTTGACGCCAGCTCCTTCAGTAACCTGCACAACAAACACATAATACAGATCGTTCGTTGATAACACCTACAATCAGATAGATTATAGATGTTGACCAGATCACCCACACAGTGTTGACTGGTGTGTAAAATATAGTTCTAGGTCTACATGCACAATACGCCAGAAGGCCTTGGAAAATGACCCTATTTACCCAATATGCCAGAAGGCCTTGGAAAATGACCCTATGTACCCAAAATGCCAGAAGGCCTTGGAAAATGACCCTATATACCCAATTTGCCAGAAGGCCTTGGAAAATGACCCTATGTATCTAATATGCCAGAAGGCCTTAGAAAATTACCCTATGTACCCAATTTGCCAGAAGGCCTTCGAAAATGACCCTAATTACCCAATACGCCAGAAGGCCTTGGAAAATGACCCTATATACCCAATATACCCAATACGCCAGAAGGCCTCGGAAAATGACCCTATGTACCCAATTTGCCAGAAGGCCTTAGAAAATGACCATATGTACCCAATTTGCCAGAAGGCCTTGGAAAATGACCCTATATACCCAATACGCCAGAAGGCCTTGGAAAATGACCCTATATACCCAATATACCTAATACGCCAGGAGGCCTTGGAAAATGACCCTATATACCCAATATACCAGAAGGCCTTGGAAAATGACTCTATATACCCAATATGCAAGAAGGCCTTGGAAAATGACCCTATATACCCAATATACCCAATACGACAGAAGGCCTTGGAAAATAACCCTATGTACCCAATACGCCAGAAGGCCTTGGAAAATGACCCTATGTACCCAATATGCCAGAAGGCCTTGGAAAATGACCCTATGTACCCAATATGCCAGAAGGCCTTGGAAAATGACCCTATGTACCCAATTTGCCAGAAGGCCTTAGAAAATGACCCTATGTGCCCAATTAGCCAGAAGGCCTTGGAAAATGACCCTATATACCCAATACGCCAGAAGGCCTTGGAAAATGACCCTATATACCCAATATACCCAATACGCCAGAAGGCCTTGAAAAATGACCCTACATACCCAATATACCAGAAGGCCTTGGAAAATGACTCTATATACCCAATATGTCAGAAGGCCTTGGAAAATGACCCTATATACCCAATATACCCAATATGCCAGAAGGCCTTGGAAAATGACCCTATATACCCAGTATACCCAATACGCCAGAAGGCCTTGGAAAATGACCCTATGTACCCAATTTGCCAGAAGGCCTTAGAAAACGACCCTATGTACCCAATTTGCAAGAAGGCCTTGGAAAATGACCCTATATACCCAATACGCCAGAAGGCCTTGGAAAATGACCCTATATACCGAATACGCCAGAAGGCCTTAGAAAATGACCCTATGTACCCAATTTGCCAGAAGGTCTTGGAAAATGACCCTATATACCCAATACGCCAGAAGGCCTTGGAAAATGACCCTATATACCCAATACGCCAGAAGGCCTTAGAAAATGACCCTATGTACCCAATTTGCCAGAAGGTCTTGGAAAATGACCCTATATACCCAATACGCCAGAAGGCCTTGGAAAATGACCCTATATACCCAATATGCCAGAAGGCCTTGGAAAATGACCCTATATACCCAATATGCCATAAGGCCTTGGAAAATGACCCTATATACCCAATATGCCAGAAGGCGTGGAAAAGGTTTTTTTTTTGGGATGGCGGGGGGCGGGGGGCTTTTTTCAGTGGACAGCTATATTAAATATATTAAAATCTCGTAACACGAATTCCAAAGGACCAAAAAATAAAGAGTTCGTGTATAACTACAGGGACTACATCCCTGTAACACACACACACACACACACACACACACACACACACACACACACACACACACACACACACACCGTTAATGATAACCGAGTGGTCTTGCGGTTATCCAGGTTTTAAACAAACTTCTTCACAAACTTCACCTACAATTTTATACCCCGACTAATTAAAATGTATCTTTTTCAGTGCATTCATTACCATGTGTGATGCCTTGTAAAAAAAAAAAAAGCTAATGTTATCGAACATTTTCTTTTTCTTTCAACTTCTCCGTCTACTTCATAAGATAACAGCACCATCATTCTTCTTCTGTGTTTGCGCTTAAAAGGGGGCTTGTCACGGTGTGTTCTTGTTTAAGGCTAAAACTGCCGTATCTGCACCTAGTACAACTGATTTTAGCAAATTCTTAATTAACGTTTTTGACGAGAGGTTGTTATACAGCACTCCCAAAAATGGGATCTTGAAAGCCACTGGCCTTTCTGCACTCCATATCACGCAGGCAGCTTTTTTTTTATATTGGCCCCCTCTGTCTGATTTCTTCTGTTAACTCCTTCTGCTTTAAAGTTTTACCTTGACTCAAATATTTATTGCCTAAATTGTCTTAAAATAATTACTTCTTGGCTGACTGACTGACTTTCTACCCCACCAGGACATCACACAAGCGATAAACACCCGATGACACAATGTGCCACCATGTGGGTGAGGATCCCCGTGGAGAGGTCCCAGGACTGCACGTGGTACCCACTCAAGGCTGGGTCGACCTGATAGACGAAGTCATTTTTGAAAAATGTCCGACCCCCGTCAGGAACCGAACCCACGACCTTCCGATCCGCAGGCGAGTCTCTTTTAAATGTATGAATTATGGAAATATATCGTCTTGTAACCTTTAGTAAAGGAAATCCTAAAGAATATGTCTGCATAATCACAGAGAAGATACTATACTATCCCATCAAAGGCTCTATTTAAAGAAAATTCAATTTGTGAACAAAGTTAGGAATTTGATGATGCCAATAATGATTGTGGGATTTTTAAGCTGCAGCTCGGTTAGCTTTTGCTTAAATCCATCACTGCATGTCTGCCGTCGTGACCTACATCCGCGGTTTCCTTTGGTAATTATTAAGGTTTCTCCTGGCTGCATTGTCTTTCCACAGTTCATTGATGATTATACTCAAAGTATGCGCCCGCTCCCCTGGGCATATTTGTTCATCATTCAGTTCTCGGCTGCCCTCTGTCCTGCTTACAGTGTCCCAGATTCATGTTTACCACTAGAAGAAAAGACCTTTCACAACGGACTAGCCGTAAATAGCAGCTTTTTTTTTATATTGGCCCCCTCTGTCTGATTTCTTCTGTTAACTCCTTCTGCTTTAAAGTTTTACCTTGACTCAAATATTTATTGCCTAAATTGTCTTAAAATAATTACTTCTTGGCTGACTGACTGACTTTCTACCCCACCAGGACATCACACAAGCGATAAACACCCGATGACACAATGTGCCACCATGTGGGTGAGGATCCCCGTGGAGAGGTCCCAGGACTGCACGTGGTACCCACTCAAGGCTGGGTCGACCTGATAGACGAAGTCATTTTTGAAAAATGTCCGACCCCCGTCAGGAACCGAACCCACGACCTTCCGATCCGCAGGCGAGTCTCTTTTAAATGTATGAATTATGGAAATATATCGTCTTGTAACCTTTAGTAAAGGAAATCCTAAAGAATATGTCTGCATAATCACAGAGAAGATACTATACTATCCCATCAAAGGCTCTATTTAAAGAAAATTCAATTTGTGAACAAAGTTAGGAATTTGATGATGCCAATAATGATTGTGGGATTTTTAAGCTGCAGCTCGGTTAGCTTTTGCTTAAATCCATCACTGCATGTCTGCCGTCGTGACCTACATCCGCGGTTTCCTTTGGTAATTATTAAGATTTCTCCTGGCTGCATTGTCTTTCCACAGTTCATTGATGATTATATTCAAAGTATGCGCCCGCTCCCCTGGGCATATTTGTTCATCATTCAGTTCTCGGCTGCCCTCTGTCCTGCTTACAGTGTCCCAGATTTATGTTTACCACTAGAAGAAAAGACCTTTCACAACGGACTAGCAGTAAATAGCATGTTGACAGACATCCTTCTTTTTCTTTCTTCCGCTAGGTTCTAAAATCATTTCCGCAAACCTCATGCAAACAAATTTCTTCTAAACACGGCAACAGAATTTATAGCAGTGCATGCGTACAGAGATTTGAAATGGTCTAAAGGAGAATTTCACAGAAATTAAACACAACAGCGGCAGAATACAGAATTTTAGCGGCTAAACAAACAGGTGTATATTGTCCCCCAGTATCGTAAGCTTGGGGTATTTATACAAGTTAGTAATTTGTTGTATGAGAAACAACTCATCCGTTGGACAATGACTAAATAGTAAAAAATAATGTTCTTTGTTCTTGTTATTTCTAGAACTTTGTCTTGGATTCGAGTCGAAGGCTGCAAATTAACATCTAATTAAAAAGTTTTTTTTTTTTGGGGGGGGGGGGGGGGGGGGGGGGGGGGGGGGTGGGGGGTGGGGGGGGGGGGGGGGGGGGGGGGGGGGGGGGGGGGGGGGGGGGGGGATGGGGGGAATGGGGGGTGGACTGGGGGGGGGGGGGGGGGGGTGGGGGGGGTGGGGGGGGGGGTTTAATGGACTGGCTCATTACCTCTTGAAAATAGACTTACCAAATGCGTACTGATCTGTGCCTCTCTATATTCTAGCGTCTGAGTTTCTTTCTTTCTTTCTTGTTTTTTTTTTCTTTGTGTTTTTCTTTGTTTTCTTCTTTGTATCTCTCTTTGTATCTTTCGTTATTTGCTTAATTCTTTCTTTATTTCATTATTTATTGTTTTAAGTACGAGTTTATCTCTTATTTTGTTATCGTTCCCACCTTGTTTGTTTATTAATTTCATTCTTCGATTCTTTAGCTCAATTCTTATTCTGTGAAATATGAATCAAGCATCATACTAGGTCCGACAATTAAGTGATGAGACTGAATTTAGTAGGGCCAAGACATAAATTTCATTTAAGAAGCAAAGCATGGAATCTAAAGAGGCTACATTCATCTATGATCTGGCACTTTTCATCGCTGTTCGATAAGCAGCCAACAAACAAGCCGCCATTTTGTTGACCTAGTTAGATGTGCATTGTTACGTAATCAGCACAGAGCAAAAAGCTAACATTAAATTCTTTTTAAAACTCAGAAAAGGCGCCATTGAGACAGTTGAATTAATGCGTCAAGTTTATGGGGATAATTGTTTATCTCGTGCACATATGTTTAGCTGGTATTCACTATTCAAAAGTGGTGTAGAAAAGATTATTAATGCATCTAGACCTGGACGCCAAATTTCTGTTCGTAATGATGAACTCATTGCAAAAGTCAGAGAACAGATACAATATCATTTTTTTTTTACTGTGAGGATGATGGCAGATGAATCTGGTGTGAATAGAGAGACCATTCATAATCTTTTAGTGCAAGATTTTGGCAAGAAAAAAGTTGCTTGCCGGTTGGTACCACATTCGTTGTCTTATGACCAAAAAACATCAGCGTGTTGAGTACCCAAGAGACATCATCAAAACAAGAATTTTTGACCCACGTAACATCAACTTTATTGGCCTTAACAACAGAAGAACTACAGAGGTCGTTCCAGTGTTTGTTAAATCGTGCCACTTGCTGTATCGCTGCACAAGGAGCCTACTTTGAATCAAATACAGGTTATATCTTCAACTGTTGATTATTTTAATTTTTATGGAAGTAGTCTTATTACTTAATTATCGGACCTCTTACACACGATGTGCCACTGGCGTTTAGATCTCTTTTCATTCGTTCCTTCGTTCCTGGAAAGGCAATCTGCCTGAAGGAGTAGAAATTCAGAAAAATAAAATCAATTGTCGAAGTCAGAAAATACTCCAATAAATTACAAGAAATTAGAAAAGAGACATCATCTACACATCACTTCACGCCGCCTCTAGTTGTAGACACACTTTGCAACAGAAAAAAAAGTATTATATATTACAAAAGAACTCCAAGTCCATCTTCCATTGTTTCCCCCATTTGCTTGTTTCTCCGCCCTACCTCAGATCTGGTCTCCGGCTTGTCCCGACTTTCAGTACTTCTGTTTACATTACGATTTTTTGTGTATCGATTCCCCACGGCTCCAGGGCCAGACATCTTCAATACGACTGAACGAATTATGTCTTTGTTCCTGTGTTAAGTATTCTTCGTTTTAGTTTTATTATGTCATATCTGACGTTAGTCAGTAAGAGTACTACAGAAAAATACCTAATACAGTTGCACATAACTTACCGGTCACATTTAAGCATGCACGGACGGGACCTGTGTTTCGACAGACGCAGCCCATTACAGTTCTTCTTCTTCTTCTTCTTCGCTTCCACCTTGTAACTCATCGAAGTGTCATGGGGAGATGTAATGTTCGTTGATGAGCTCTCTCAACAGCACTATTAAGACTGATGTTCATTTCTGTAAGGCTGTTCCTAATGCCAACACTCCATATTTTCTGAGGTCTTCCACTCGCTCTATACCCGTTGTAACGTTTTAGTGTGGCTCGCTGTGGCAGATAGTACCAGGGCATCCTTGTTAGGTGTCCAAACCACTTCATTTGTTGTTCTTTGATGACCTGTAATGACTGGCTTTATTCCTAGCATTTGTCTGATTTCGTGATTTCGTATTCTGTCTTTCCTTGAAACTCCTGCAGCTCTTCTAAGGCATTTCCTCTCTGTTGTCACAATTTTACGTTTATTGTAGGATGTAAGTGTCCACGTTTGGCATTGATAGCATAGTGTTGGCCAAAAAAATTGTTCTGATAAGATTCACTTTAGTACTTCGAAATACTCCATTGCAATGTTTTTCAAAAACTTTTACTCCCAGGAATTGTGAAATATGAGAAATATTTCGCGGACCAGTTATTGACTGAGACAGAAAAACATTACAAGTGCACAGAAAAACATTACAAGTGCGATAATATAAAGTAAAGATCAGCAGGGTCAGGCCCAAGAAGCACCGTAGTTGAACGAGAAGTCTTGTCAACCCAGCACAGAACTGGCCTTATTGACCAGTGACGCTGTGGTATACGTTGGGCGGGGTGGGGGGATCACGTGAGCATCTACTGGCGTGTCTGGGGTGCTGTGAGGATGGATATCCCACCTCTTAACTCTAATAGAAATGTACATAGCGCTTTATTTATTGAATACACTGTTAGCAACTATAAAAGGTTTTTTTTTTTAAAGTAAAGGACCCTTTTCCACACCTTTAGGCGTAAGGGCATATAGGGCTAGACCTATATTTTATAGACCAATCAGCATGAGATGGGTGATTTGGTCAGCATCAAACCGGCCGCCTTTACTTCCCGGAACTGCACCCGGTACCCACTCAAGGCTAGGTCGACCTAGGAGCCAAGGTCATTTTTGAAAAAAGTCCGGCTCCACCAGGGAGCGAACCAACGACCTTCTGATCCGCAAGCGAGCGTCTAGCCGCTCCGCCACGGCGATTCTAGTTAGCAACTATGCTATTTAACTAATCCGACATTAACTGCGGTTTAGAGATTTGGCAATCAGATATATAGTACATGACTGGAGCGTTGTTTATGAGAGACGAGGTGCTGTAAATAAAGTCTTTTCCATTTCTCCCAGTGATTTCGACTGCAAGATAAAGCGGGTGTTTCTGGCGGACATGCAGGAAATTTCCGCGGACCAGAAGCGGTCCGCCACATTATACTGAAGACTATGAGCCGAACAAGTGAGTAAAATTGAGATGATGGACCTCATTGAACCGAGTATTGTCCCTTATGGTTGTGCCTCCTTAACATAACAGCCATGAAACAAGCTGAACGGCGCTTAGATGCCTTCGAATACAAATGGTACAGACGGGTTCTAAAAATATCATGGGTAAATAAAAGAGCAAATGCATCCATACTCCGAGAACTGAATATTGAAGAAGGTTGGCTATTAAAGACGATAGAACAATGATAACTGAAATATTTTGATCACTTGAAACGTCATGAAAGTTTAGAGACAGCAATAATATAGAGGTATGTGCCTGGGAAGAGAGGAAGGCCAAAGAGAGGATGGGTGCAGGATGTGGCGGATGATCTCCAGATGGGTGTATCGGAAACCTCTTGCATGTGATCGAGAAGTATTCCGGAAGGTTGTTATGGGAGCAAGGCTCTGCAAGGCACATGCTACTGACTGGTTCCGCCTCTCTCCACAGATAGCATGGTCGCCAGCAAGGATATTGCCTAAAACACAAAGTCCATAGCTCCCGTCATAACCTTCCTACCGCCATGGATTTCCGGAACACTTCAACATAATAAATGAAAGGACGGAGTGTGCAAGAGAAACCACATTTAGATTGCGTTGCAAAAGGCTTAACAACAAGCCACAGAGATGATCTATCTCTTGGTACGAGCAGTTAAATCATGGGACAAGACTGAAATCTTGAAGTGGGCGAACAGCACACTTTTTTTGCCAGAGCTTACAGCCCGTGTATGTGAAGAAGAAGCTTAATCTCGGCCTTAACTTTTTTCTCCGTCTATGTCTTTTGTCGTGAGTGTTCCAGAGACAGGACTGCAGTCTGAACTAGGTCTTCATTCTAAGGCCTTCATATGATTATTATCCTTAGACGGAGAAAACGAAAAACAGAAGAAGAAGGAGGAGGAGGAGGATAATTCATCAAATTCCTTGAAACGCTTGTTTTACACGGAAATCAATTCTTCGATATTTTTATTGATTCTTTCGTATTTGCTTTCCCGCGACATGGGAAAATAACAAGTGTTTATCTCTTCAGAACTAAAATTTTCGCTGTAATGGTAACTAATTAACACTTATATAACACTGTTGGACTTCACGTTTAATCAAACTGAACAGTATGGGTGTCAGAAAAGTACAACATGACTGATAAATATCAAAACGGCAACATAGTTTGACAGCGGGCAGGTTGCACGATCAGCAAACATGGCTGGGTAAAGTACGCCGAGACATATCGATGTGTATAGTATTTCTTTGGATACACAATATTTCTCTTGTCTGGGATGGACAGACTAACAGACAGATGGAAAGTTGGACAGACTGACGGATAGATGGATGGATGGATAGACAGAGGCATGGGAGGTTAGATAGGAAAGACAGAAATGTTAGAAATTCAACAAATAATTAACGCCCAGATGGTGTGATGATCAAACATCTGGCTCTTGTGTTGAGAGACAGAAGAAGTGCGTTTATGTTCATGGCGATAACGAATCAACTAGGCTTAGTGCAACAAAGTCTAAAATATGATATTACTAAGACTTTTTGAGAATGGAGGTAAATGCAGTCACAGCAACTTTCTGCTGTCTTGAAAATCAACTGCACGCACATGTCGTGATTGTAACTGGCTCAAGAAGCATGTTAAGAAAGGTGGAAACAGGCAAGTGCCATGGAGAGTGGCAAGCATAGCGTTTAGATGTCTCTGGTAGTTAGCATTCTTTTGATATTTTCATCGCGCAATGCAAGAGTGTTGGGAAATGAACAGACGGACAGTTTGGCTGGCTCTGCGCTAATGGACAGAGGATTTATGCATGCAAAGCAAGATGTGGTCAAGACCCTATGTGAACAAGTGAACAATGCGGTGGCACGAACAAATCTGTATGGTCTTGGGGGAAGTTGTATACCTAGGGGTGACCAGGGGTTTTAGTGGACACATTAAGAGAAAAATACAGAATAGACATATAATCAAACTGCTACTGGTACCACTTGAGTTGGAACTCTTCGCTGGCTGCTAAAGATGGGGGACGGAGCGTTTTTGGGAATGTCATGACAGCTGTGATGTCAATTTTTAGCTCAACATCAATAGATAGATATATAGATATAAAGACAGACAGACAGACATACAGGCAGACAGACAGACAGACGCATATTACCATTCTTATTTTATCCAATTATATTATCTATTATATCTTTTTTTTTTACTGGTAACTACCTGGCACTAGTTACACCACAGTCTACCCCACACATCTCTTAACCCGACTACCCCAGGGAACATCCCACAACCCCCCCCCCCCCCAATCTCCAAAAAAATAGGTGTTCAAAATCAATGACATAATTACCAACCTGTCAGCTGTATCAATAGCATGTCCTAGCTTTTGTTGCTATTCTCTCGACATGTGATCGAGCTATGAGTGTTCACGAAGAACATGTCAGCTGAGGGGAAAAAATTTAATTGCAAGAGGATGCATTAGATCCTGGGCAAACTGAAAATTAGAGCAAATTAGAGCTTGGGGAGAAAATGATCAAAATAGATCTAAATAACATAGCGAACAATGTGAGAGAGTTCTAGTCCCACTTACGATGTGTGAACTGTGTGTGCCTTGTTTTATGTATAGTAAAAACCTCGTTATAACGAATTCCATGAGACCGAATAATGAAGAGTTCGTTTTAAAAACTGCATGCAAACGGGGAACTAATAATGATACTAATCCTAGTGTGTGTCTTGACATCCCATTTTGGGAGGGGGGAATAGATCTGTTGCCATTTAACATGCATGTCGTAAGAGTTGATTAAATAAGGATGTTTCATTTGAAGTTGGGGTGTATCGCGAAAGAGGTAAAGAGCGAACAGTAGATCTGTAAAATAAATGAAAAACGCACAGTTTAGGTTCTGGCGCCTGAAGTGGATGATACAGCGGCTTTTTACAGTAAAGAAAAAACAATAATACATCCCTGCTAAGAAGATGATTTTTGTTCGTGTTAACCATGTGTTCTTCTAGGGTGAATTCGTGTTAACGAGGATTTACTGTATAACTATAGATGATGTTTACACGACATCAGTAAGCAACTATACTCATTTAATAAAACATTTCACTTATGAGTTTCCTGATTTCGTTTTTATTACCTTCTTCCACTTTCTCTCCTCTTTATCTTCCTCCTCCTCATTATTATTGGAATTATTATTCCTCTTCTTCTTTTTCTTCTTCTTCTTCCTCTACTTCGTCTTCCTCATTTTACTCCTTCTTCTTCTTCTTCTTCTTCTTCTTCTTCTTCTTCTTCTTCTTCTTCTTCTTCTTCTTCTTCTTCTTCTTCTTCTTCTTCTTCTTCTTCTTCTTCTTCTTTTTCTTTTTCTTTTCTTTTTCTTCTTCTTATTAATTTTCTACTCCTTCTTATTCTTCTTTTTTTCTTCTTCTTCTTCTTCTTCTTCTTTTTCTTGTTCTTGTTCTTCTTTTTCTTGTTCTTCTTGTTCTTCTTGTTCTTCTTCTTCTTCTTCTTCTTCTTCTTCTTCTTCTTCTTCTTCTTCTTCTTCTTCTTCTTCATCTTCTTCTTCTTCTTCTTCTTCTTCTTCTTCTTCTTCTGTGTTTGTCCTTAAAAGAATGGTTAGCAAGTTGCGGTTTAAGCTACGCTGTGATATCTGCGCCTTTCCGCCAAAGATCCGATATCAGCAAATACTTAATTTTATTGTTCTTTTGTTTACCCTAAAATGAGATCCTGGGGTGGGGGGTTAGGGGGGGGGGGGGGTAATGGAACCAAGTTATTTAATTTTCTTCACTCTTGGTTCTTTCTTTCTTTCTTTCTTTCTTTCTTTCTTTCTTTCTTTCTTTCTTTCTTTCTTTCTTTCTTTCTTTCTTTCTTTCTTTCTTTCTTTCTTTCTTTCTTTCTTTCTTTAATCAATAATTTTACTTTGTCAGTTGAGACGAGAATGAGCATTCTTAAAGTTAAATAAATCCTATATTGATTATACGGTTGGGAATGATGGACAGCAAATTAGTGAAAACTTATTTGGAAGCTGTAGAGATGAGGTTTTATAGACGAATTATGAGAACACCCTGGATAGATAAAAAGAGTAATGAAGACGTTTTGAAAGAAGCTGACTCCACAAAGAAAACTGACTGCCGACATCAGAAAAAGACACTCTACATTCTTTGGTCATGTTATGAGCAGGAGAAAACTTGACTGCATCGTGACGGTAAGAAAGTCGGCGGGGAGGAGAGGCAGAGGGAGACCGAGAGAACAGATGCTGGACAGTCTGACATCGTGGCATAGAAGATCATCTGTATCAGAGTTGATTGAATGTACACGAGACAGAAGGTTGTGGACAGACATGACTACTAACGCCACACAGCATAGACTTTCAGAAGAAGACTCTTGGACATATATAAATACATGTACTAAATATACAATACATATTTTACCCTGACTGTTGCTTCAACTGTAACTGCCTCTTAATGGTCATATTTCAACTCCTTATGATCTACAGCAGTGTTTCTCAACCTGTTTACACCCCACAGCCCACCAAAGCCATGAAAATGGTTTCGAAGCCCACCCGACAGCTAATCAAACACGAAAATAAAAGCACACGTAGATGGCGGGGGGGGGGGTGGGGGGGGGGGAGGTTAAATCTGATATCCTGTTTTGATTCGCCTCCTTGGCGATCCTGGAACTACCCACTCATGGCCGTCACATGATTAGGCAGAACATTTTGGCGGCCCATTTAGACTTATCATCGGCCTAGCATTTGATCGCGGCCCATGGATTGTAAAACCTCGATCCACACAGTTGTAAATTACTTAGAGTAACTATTAGGATTGTAAGTGCATAAAACGTTTTCCCTCCCAGGTGGTGTTGTTATTTATACAGGTGGCTCTGTGTTCAGAGGAAGAGGCATATGGAGGTTCACAGCAAAATCGAATGGATATCTCTTAGTACAGCAAAGCCTGCCATATGATACGAAAACGTCTAATTTGAGAATGGAGGTGGAGGCGGTCACTGCAGCTTTTCGCTGTTTTGAGACTCAGCTGTAAGCACATGTCATGATTGTATCTGTCTCACAGAGCAAGTGGAGAAAGGTGGAGACAAGTATGCTCCGTGCAGAATAGTAAGCATCACTGCGGGTAGTTATTGTGATTTTGCTAATCTGTCAGTAGTTTTTGAAGGGACCTCAGCATGCAGGTTTGCCTTGGTCCCCATGCTAATTTGTGAGTGATTGTAGAAGCGACCACAGCAGGCTGGTTTGCCTGGGGCCCCATGCTAATCTGTGAGTGGTTGTCGAAGGGACCCAGCATGCTGGTTTGCCCTGGGACTCATAATGCTTTAAGTCGACTATGGACTAGACCCTTATTGGGACGTCGTTTGTGCCATGATGTCGATTCTTAACTTATAACTCATAAAATATTTAAAAAGGAACAGCCGTTTTGCGCAAGTGGGGCATCGGGCAAACGAGAATGAGCCGACCATAAACATATACAGAATTAGAAAGAACAATAACAACAAAAAATGTTTCGAAGAAAGAAAAAAAAACAGTTTCAGAGGTACTAAAGAGACTGAAGGCGAAAAGAGGGTTGTTGAAAGAAAAGAAAAGAAAGAATAGGGAAATATTTCGGCCACACTTTAAGATACAGCTATCTGTTTTAACTGACTATATGTACCACTTCGAAGTACCAATCAACATGTGCATAGAAAACCAGCAACAACTCTAGAAAGCAAAAGACTTCAATTATTTATGGAGCATAATATCTTTCTGTGAAAGAATCTAAACGGATATATCTTTTTCTTCTTATTTTTCTACTTCTTCTTCTTTGTTTACCAGCTGTAGGATCCAGCGAAGAGTTCTGGTTCGTCCATTTGGACTATGGCTTTGTGTCACGTCCTGAGTTTTGCGTGTACATCCATTTTACTGGCTTATTTGTGCGCAACTGGTTGCTCCTTGTCGCTAAAGCTAATGCGCTACCATTTCAAAGGTCGACACTTACGACATGCTTGTTGGAGAGGAAGTGGATGTATTCTTGTTTTCCCCCACAGTGGGGCCCCAGAACCCACACGGGGAGAAGCGGACATAGATCACATATGCAATAAAGCAAATTAAATCATTGAATAAATGTCACAAATTTTGCGGAACAAACATGCCACAATTGACACCACAAGAGTACTATTCAATGGAGTTATTCACCACCATTGTGTTATCAGTGCTAAACGAGTGTGTTAACAATAAAAGACAAAAGGAAAAATGGAAACAGAGAAATGAAATGTCTATAATG
This sequence comes from Candidula unifasciata, assembly GCA_905116865.2. Taxonomy (NCBI): domain Eukaryota; kingdom Metazoa; phylum Mollusca; class Gastropoda; order Stylommatophora; family Geomitridae; genus Candidula; species Candidula unifasciata. Next base: position 720 of record CAJHNH020002525.1, on the reverse strand, counting down.
AATCCTAAATGAAGCCAGAAGAGATAGGATCAGAAATGTCAATATCAGGAAAGAAGTTGGAAGGGAACCAGTAATTAACGACATCAAGAGACAACAGATCAGATGGTTTGGTCATGTATCGAAACCACGTTCAGACAGTGCAGCACAGAGAACCCTGTCGACCAGAAAAGCGAATGGATAGATGGAATTTCCGAGGCCGTAATCGCCAGCATATACGTAGCGCATACCAAGGGACTCACCCTATACCTGTTCAAAACCTGATGCTGAAAAGCAATACAGTACTAGAGAAGAAAAAGAAAAAGAAGATGTATCACTTGGTGCTATAGGACAAGGGGTGGTGAGCCTAAGGATTTAGGACCGCATAGCTAGTGCAGTCACGTGAACTGTGCAGGTTAGAATCATTTTGCCCCGACTCACACACAAATCTCTATCACTTGACGAGGATCGAAACTCGGTTTCCAGCACGAAAGCCTTGCGTTGTGACTATTCGGCCAGCTATTAAAAGATACAGTTCCCTTATAATAGCCAAAAAATGTAAATAAAGATAGAAGTTTTCTTCTTCTACTTACCATTCACTGGCTTTTAACTCCAGCGGAAAGTGTTGGTTGTTCCTTCCCTTCTCGACTTTTTAGCTTGTTCTAAAACTTGCGTTTTGCGCTCACATCCGTTTTAGACATCTGGCCTTTTTATATGCAGACTGTTGGTTCCTTACCTATAAGG
>CAJHNH020002524.1:565043-600079 GCA_905116865.2 Candidula unifasciata | reverse complement strand
ACTTTACATTTGGATTTATAGACTATGAAAAAAGCATTTGCACAGCAATAGATAGGGAAAATCTCTCTGGAAATTGATGGGGCACTATGTAATCCCACAGAAAATTATCAACTTAGTAAAGGCAACATATAAAGACATGAAATGTCGAGTTCTTCATGAGGGAAAGCTAAACAGATGCATTTGAAATAAAAACAGGTGTGCGACAGGGATGTCTTTTGTCGCCTCTCCTATTTTTACTGGCTATAGACTGGACTATGAAAACAGTAACTGCTAACTGACACCAGAGGAATGGAATTCAGTGGACCCCTACAAAACAGCTTGATGATCTGGACTTCGCTGATGATATTTGCTCTTCTGTTCCCATTCACGGAATCAGATACAAGATAAATTAAATATACTTAATGCGAGATCACAGCAGCTTGGTCTGAAAATCCATAAAGGAAAGACAAAGATAATGAGAATAAATCAGGTAAATAGTAATGTGGTTTCTCTTAATGGCACCCCACTCCAAGACGTGGAGTCGTACACCTATTTAGGCAGTAATGTAGATAAAGATGGAGGAACTGATAGAGATATTAAAAAAAGAATACAAAAGGCAAGAGGGGCTTTCATAGCACTAGGGAATTTGTGGAGGTCAAAAGAAATAAAGAGAAATACTAAACTAAAAAATTTTAATTCTAATGTCAAATCACTACTATTGTAATGGGCGGAAACATGGAGAACAACCAAGGCAATTACTAATAAATTACAGACATTCATTAACTGGTGCCTGCGCAGAATAGAGGGAATAAAATGTTATGATAGAGTAACTAATGTAGAACTTTGGGAGAGAACTAAACAGGCTCCAGTGGATCAGGAAGTGAGGAAACGACGCTGGCGTTGGATAGGGCACACACTGAGAAAACAGGAGAACAGCATTACTAGAATGTCTTTGCATTGGAACCCACAGGGGCATAGGAATAAAGGAAGGCCAAAAAACACATGGAGAAGAGAGCTGGAGAACGAGGTTAGAAAGATTGGGAGGACTTGGGGAGAGCTCCATGCAATGGCGAAGGATAGAACGACTTGGCGTGAGTTGGTTGAGGGCCTATGCTCCATTGGGGGATAGAAAGGCAGAAGAAGAAGAATCAGAATTTTGCGCATGTGTATTGGCACCTGAGACAACAAATCACATACTCAACTACAACAGATCAAGGAAAACTTCGAGCCAAGAGAAGAACCGGCTGAAGTCAAAATGTACGGCTCGCTGAGTTAATTACAAAAGACAGTGAAATCAATAATAAAGACCACATTGCAGACACAGATAATATATTTCAATCGAACAAAAGAAGTATTAGAAGAAGAAGAAGAAGAAGAAGAAGAAGAAGAAGAAGAAGAAGAAGAAGAAGAAGAAGAAGAAGAAGAAGAAGAAGAAGAAGAAGAAGAGAAGAGAAGAAGAAAAAGAAGAAGAAGAAGAAGAAGAAGAAGAAGAAGAAAAAGAAGAAGAAGAAGAAGAAGAAGAAGAAGAAGAAGAAGAAGAAGAAGAAGAAGAAGAAGAAGAAGAAGAAGAAGAAGAAGAAGAAGAAGAAGAAGAAGAAGAAAAAGAAGAAGAAGAAGAAGAAGAGAAGAAAGAGAAGAAGAAGAAGAAGAAGAAGAAGAAGAAATAATAAAAATAATCAATAAGAAGAAGAAGAAGAAGAAGAAGAAGAAGAAGAAGAAGAAGAAGAAGAAGAAGAAGAAGAAGAAGAAGAAGAAGAAGAAGAAGAAGAAGAAGAAGAAGAAGAAGAAGAAGAAGAAGAATAAGAAGAAAAAGAAGAAGAAAAGGGAAAAAAAAGAAGAAGAAGAAGAAGAAGAAGAAGAAGAAGAAGAAGAAGAAGAAGAAGAAGAAGAAGAAGAAGAAGAAGAAGAAAAAGAAGAAGAAGAAGAAGAGGAAGAAGAAGAAGAAAAAGAAGAAGAATAAAAAGAAGAAGAAGAAGAAAAAGAAGAATAAGAAGATCAAGAAGAAGAAAAAAGAAGGAGAAGAAGAAGAAAAGGAAGACAAAAAAGAATTAGCAGCTTTAGCAACTGCAAAAGCAGAAAAAGAATGGAAAAAAAAGACAAACAATGAGAAAGAAAGAATGAAAAAAAGAAAGAAATAAAGAAAGAAAGAAAGAAAGAAAGAAAGAAAGAAAGAAAAGAAAGAAAGAAAGAAAGAAAGAAAGAAAGAAAGAAAGAAAGAAAGAAAGAAAGAGAGAAAGAAAAAAAGAAAGAAAGAAAGAAAGAAAGAAGGAAAGAAGAACAGAAAAAAAAAGAAAGAAAGAATGAAAGAATGAAAGAAATGAAGACAGAAACAAAAAGAAGAAGAAGAAGAAGAAGAGAGAAGAAGAAGAAGAAGAAGAAGAAGAAGAAGAAGAAGAAGAAGAAGAAGAAAGAAGAAGAAGAAGAAGAAAAAAAAAGAAGAAGAATAAGAAGAAGAAAAAAAGAATAAGAAGAAGAAGAAAAAAAAAAAAAAAGAAGAAGAATAAGAAGAAGAAGAAGAAGAAGAAGAAGAAGAAGAAGAAGAAGAATAATAATAAGAAGAATGAAGAAGAATAAGAAAAATAATAAGAAGAATAAGAAGAAGAAGAAGAAGAATAAGAAGAAGAATAATAAGAATAAGAATAATAAGAAGAATAAGAAGAAGAAGAAGAATAAGAAGAAGAACAAAGAAGAACAAGAAGAGAAAATAACAATAAAAAGAACAAAAAAGAAAAAGAAAAAGAATAAGAAGAAGAAGAAGAAGAAGAAGAAGAAGAAGAAGAAGAAGAAGAAGAAGAAGAAGAAGAAGAAGAAGAAGAAGAAGAAGAACAAGAACAAGAGCAAGAACAAGAAGAAGAACAAGAAGAAGAAGATAAGACATATGTCACAAAATGTAGCAAATTGTAAAAGGGCACTTTAATAGCTGTGATAGAAATATTCTATGATCAGAGTGGCTGGCGACAAGAAAACGTTCGTAACACGGTCAGTCTCCTCACACATTTTCTTGGCTGGAGCGGTTCTTGTTAAAGTGCGAAATAATAATAATATTAATAATTCAATAATAATAATAATAATAATAATAATAATAATAATAATAATAATAATAATAATAATAATAATAATAATATTAATAATTCAATAATAATAATAATAATAATAATAATAATAATAATAATAATAATAATAATAATAATAATAATAAAAATTCAATAATAATAATAATAATAATAATAATAATAATAATAATAATAATAATAATAATAATAAAAATAATAATAATAATAATAATAATAACAATAATAATAATAATAATAATAATAATAATAATAATAATAATAATAATAATAATAATAATTTTATAATAATAATAATAAAAATAACGTACTGCCTAAAAATACCTATACTATTTAATATAAATTGAAATGTATAAGCAGTCGTGCGCTTTTTCGTATGGTTTGAACTGCAGTTACACCCATTATACAAGTTCTAGGAGTGCTCTCCGTTCGCCCATCTCTAACCAGCTTTGAAAAGAATTTGGTTTGGAGAGCTTTAGGATACAATTGTGACTAGATTATGTGTGCCATTTAAAATGGAGTTTGTTATATAATGAAGCTCCCTGATTTAGTTTTCTTTCGGTTTTATATTTTTCCTTCATATTTTTTATAACTTCACTGCAGCTCATTAATTTCACATACTTGTGTGTGTCCCGCCCGCTCAGAACTGCTACTATCTTCTTCTTCTTCGCGTTCACCAGCTGTACACTCTGGCGGAAAAAGGTTCTGGTTGCTCGTCCACTACTGAACTGCAGTCCTGCTCCAGAACCTGAGTGTTGCGTGTGCATCAGTTTTACAGATCTCATTCTCTTGAATACAGACTGTTGGTTCCTTGCCTCTCCGGCAGATGCACTCTGAATTATGTGTCAGACATAAAAAGATTGTGATCATATGTTTTCTTCTTCTTCACTGTTCGTTCGAATGACGTAATTGTGATGGCGTTGTACTTGTTTACAGCATAGGTGCCGTTTATGCGTCTTCTGGCCAACCAACCCGACGTATCATTAAACGTTTGTTATCTGGGCTAGCCTTCCCGTTGTGTGGTAATACAAACTGGCATTCAGTTCTGGACCTTCCTGTCATTCTTTAAAATATCAGCCCCAGTACTGACCTTTCTCCAAGTTTGTCTTCAGGGCCCCATTGAAAAGAAAGAGAGGGGGGGGGAGGAGGGGTTAGATTTACGGCGTTCCTAAGAAGCATATTGCAAAAGGGCCAGTAATTAGGCAAGTTTTTCTCTCTCTCAGAAGTCTACAGAAATATTTGCCTGACTGGTGAAAAACCAACAGGCTGCAGATGTGTAAGCGGGATCTGTAAAAACAGATGTGTACGCACTATCCTGGTTCAGAAATAACACTGAAGTCCATAACTGGCAAAGCAAACTAGAAATTTCTGCCGGAGTTTTTACAACTGGTGAACAAGAAGAAGAAGAAATCTTCCTCAATGTAAACTCTTAGAGAACACACTATGTATGAAGGTTATACCTTGGACAGGCCAAAAAAGCACATTGTGTATCTCTACACTCTTTACGTTTGGTATGAGGATCTATAAAATATATGGCTATGTTTGTTAGCTTGCAACTAAGTATGTTATAATGAGGTTTTAATCAATGTAGTCTTTGTGGATTGGACGAACTCACTTTAGAACGTCTGCTTCTGAATCATCTGGGACTGAAAGATTTAAGTGCCAAAGAGGAGTTGAATTAATGTCCGTGCTTGATTTATTTCCTCTCATCTATTTATATCGTAGGTCTAAATAATGGCCGCTAATGTTGTTTGTTGTTTTTCAATCCTCTGGGAAAACCAAGAGTGAAACTCCTCAATTTGATGCATTGACATCTGAGCTATGTAAAGCTGTTAAACCTATTGTGCCATTCCGTGCAATGGTGACTGTTTATATTTCTGTCTGTTAAGCCGTCTGTCTGTGTTTTTGTAGTCGTTCTCTGTGTTTGTGGTTTGTCTGTCTGCCTCTTTGTTTGCCAGCCCAGCCGTGGGCTCGACAGTCCGCCTGTCTGCATGGTGTTATAAGGTCGGTGGTTGATTGCTCATCTGTTCGCGACGTAGTCTAGGGTAGTGGTCTCTCTAATGGGTGGGGGGGGGGGGGGGAGGGGAGGGGCGAAGGTTTCATGAGGGAGTCAAGCAGTTGTGACAGTGAATAAATTGTTTATTGCAATAACTGCATTTTCTCTTTTGAAAGTATTTCTCATTAATTTAGTTTTGCTGATGGTTTTTTTTTTTTTAGTCCTATCTTAAGAGCTGTTGTTGAAAGTCTTTCAATGTTTTCCTGAGCGCCCACAGGGCGGCTTGAAATAAGGCTGATGTCATCTGCATAGTCCATATCCTCTAAAACAGAGGTGAGTGACCACCTGATTCCTATTTTTCTATCTCGTGTAACTTCCTTCATCTGCCAGTCAATGGCCAAATTCAACAAGAAGGGGAATAGTATGAATCCCTGTCTGACTCCTGTGTTGACAAAGAAACTTTCTGTTGTATAATTATCCCAAACTACCTTGAAACTTTAAGTAAATGGTTTTGATAAATTTACTATTTTCTGGGGTACGCCAAAGTGAACTAAAATCTTCCATAGTGATTACCTATGCAGGCTATCAAAGGCTTTTTAAAATCAACAACGGTCATATAAACTGCACTATTCCATTCGTCACTTTGTTTAATTATTTGACGCAGCGTGAAGATGTGATCAATACATGATTTCCCCTTTCTGAATCCTGCTTTCTCTTGCCGTATTATACTATCAAGTGCTTGAGTCATTCTTTTGGGAATTATTCGGCAAAAGATTTTACTAGTTACTGATAATAATGTGATACCTCTCCAGTTGTTACAGTTTCCTAAATCTAATTTCTTTGGTAATTTATTAATAGTACCAATTTTCAAATCCTGTGGGATTTCTTTTTTATTCTAGACTTCTTGAAAAATCTTACACAATAGTTTTGGCGTTTGAATTTCCTTCACTTTCAACATTTCTGGGCAGATTCCATCACACCCAGGTGCTCTGTTAACCTTTTCAGCTTTAACTTCTGCCGCTGAAAAAGGCTCAAGGCTTATCTGTAGGTCTTCCTGTGACTGTATATCAGCAAGTATAAGTAAGTCTGGACAGTTTAGTAATTTCTGGAAGTGTTCTTTCCCCTTTTCTAATTTGTTTTTTCTCGGTTATAATCATTTTCCCACTCTTTGCTTTTAAATCTTTTAGGACCACATTTTTTTCTGGGGTTTGGACGGCATTAATTTTGAGTGGATTTTTTTTTACTGCAACACGACAAAGCTAAACCCTTCCTGAAGAAAAAATATTAACTGTATCAGGACATATATATTAAATTAAAGATAAATGAGTGCATAATTAATATAAACTATTCAAATGTCAGACAATCAGTGAATAGTTCTTTTTGCGTCAGGATTATGAACAGCTTTTAGGCGTTTGGGCTTTCCCATCAACTAGTCAAAACTACGGCTTCGGGTTAACTATGCGGTTTAAAGTGCAACTCAGGCCATTTTTCAGAACAAGCTCAAGCAACACAGCCAGCTATTCGTCTGACTACTTCGATATTTAGCGCCAGCTCCATGACGCTTCAAATAGCTTGTCGTATGCTAAATTAGTTGCCATTTTCCCAAAATAGAAGTGCCCCTATCACCGCTCATTATTTTCTGAACCATAATAATCTGTTTTCCCAAAGGGCAATATTTTGTAGCGCCACATTTATTACATGGCTACTCGTAAATGCACCTTTTGCCTCAGTCTCCGAATCCCCACTTCTCTTGCGATCTTGAAGATCACAGCAAGCCTGGTTTTCCAGACCTCGTTGTGATTTTGCCTCAGTGACCTTTCAAGGAAAACGCTGACAGCATCCTAAGCGCTTCAAATCATGCTTGTCCCGTTGGGTGTTCCAATATCCTAGTTTCTTCTCTTGATCAGTCTTGCGTGTTATCGGAAAGAATGCATGCAGGTGAAAAATTGCTTTACACACAGATTATTGCCCGTTGCCGGAGAGTGTCAAAGTCTAGAAGTAAATTTACATAGGAAAGTTTAAAAAATGTCGAAGTTTAAATGCTAAAGGGCTGTATTAATTGTTTGCGTTTTAGAGCTAAAGGATATGAGGATTGCACGACAGCTTTCATAAAGCTACTGGCCTCCCGATGTTTCCTGAAAGAATTATTGAAGAAGAAGAAGAAGAAGAAGAAGAAGAAGAAGAAGAAGAAGAAGAAGAAGAAGAAGAAGAAGAAGAAGAAGAAGAAGAAGAAGAAGAAGAAGAAGAAGAAGAAGAAGAAGAAGAAGAAGAAGAAAAAGAAGAAGAAAAATAAAAAGAAGAAGAAGAAAAAGAAGAAGAAGAAGAAGAAGAAGAAGAAGAAGAAGAAGAAGAAGAAGAAGAAGAAGAAGAAGAAGAAGAAGAAGAAGAAGAAGAAGAAGAAGAAGAAGAAGAAGAAGAAGAAGAAAAAGAAGAAAAAGAAGAAGAAGAAGAAGAAGAAGAAGAAGAAGAAGAAGAAGAAGAAGAAGAAGAAGAAGAAGAGAAGAAGAAAAAGAAGAAGAAGAAGAAGAAGAAGAAGAAGAAGAAGAAGAAGAAGAAGAAGAAGAAGAAGAAGAAGAAGAAGAAGAAGAAGAAGAAGAAGAAGAAGAAGAAGAAGAAGAAAAAGAAGAAGAAAAAGTAAAAGAAGAAGAAGAAGAAGAAGAAGAAGAAGAAGAAGAAGAAGAAGAAGAAGAAGAAGAAGAAGAAGAAGAAGAAGAAGAAGAAGAAGAAGAAGAAGAAGAAGAAGAAAAAGAAGAAGAAGAAGAAGAAAAAGAAGAAGAAGAAGAAGAAGAAGAAGAAGAAGAAGAAGAAGAAGAAGAAGAAGAAAAAGAAGAAGAAGAAAAAGAAGAAGAAGAAGAAGGAGAAATAGAAGAAGAAGAAAAAGAGGAAAAAGAAGAAGAAGAAAAAGAAGAATAAGAAGAAGAAAAAGAAGAAGAAGAAGAAGAAGAAGAAGAAGAAGAAGAAGAAGAAGAAGAAGAAGAAGAAGAAGAAGAAGAAGAAGAAGAAGAAGAAGAAGAAGAAGAAGAAGAAGAAGAAGAAGAAGAAAAAAAGAAGAAGAAGAAAAAGAAGAAGAAGAAGAAGAAGAAGAGGAAAAAGAAGAAGAAGAAGAAGAAGAAGAAGAAAAAAAAAGAGGAAGAAGAAGAAGAAGAAGAAAAAGAAGAAGAAGAAGAAGAAGAAGAAGAAGAAGAAGAAGAAGAAGAAGAAGAAGAAGAAGAAGAAGAAGAAGAAGAAGAAGAAGAAGAAGAAGAAGAAGAAGAAGAAGAAGAAGAAGGAGTAGAAGAAGAAGAAGAAAGAAAAGAAGTAGAAGAAAGAAAAGAAGTAGAAGAAAAAGTGATAAAAAAAAATAATAATAATAATAATAATAAAATCTTTAACTTGAAATCTCACATTTCCTTTTGTGTGTGCGAAAGTGTACCCGTACACGTGTGTGTGAGTTTCTGTGCGTGCATGTCTGCATATTTGTGGGTATATGTTTTTGTGTGTCATTGTGCATGCATGCGATTGTGTTTCGGTAAGTGCGTGTGGATGGGTCAGCTTTCGTGTGTGTGCATTTGTGTGACTTTGCATGCGTGGGTACCTTTGAAGCAGCCAGGAACCCGTTTAGAGGATATGAGTTTAATTTATGCGTGGAGGTATCTTTGGTAAATTAAGTGAGAGAAAGAGCCCCAAACTCTTGCAGTTCCCAGCATAGCTGGGCGTGTCGTTGGCTTGTTCTCATTTGCTCTAAACGTGGCCTCATTCATTGTCTAACATTTTACTTTACTCTTACAAAATATATGGCCACCCATTCTTCAATTTTCCCCATCTTTACAATACTGACGAATACTGGCCAGTACGGAGATTGCGATTTCTATCGGAGTTACGTAAGTTAAGTGAGTATATGTGTTCTTGCTCGTATTTATGGTATTCTAGATTTGTTATATGATATACTGATGAAGACTCTCTTGCCTTAACGTTCACTAGCCGTTTGTGTTTGGTATATTGTAAAGCTGACGGCCTCTTCTATTCGCATGGTTTTATAGCTTTACAGTACTATATAGCACAGTAGTGCAGCTTTCTGTTTTAAAGTGATTAATGAAATTATGAATGCAGAGAAATAGATTATAAACATCATATCCATCTCAACACCTAGCTACCAGTGCCAAACATGGATATTATCTAAAACCCACGTACCCAAAATCACCAGCTGCAAGAAAAAATGCCGGAGAAAAGCAGCCAATCTAACCATCCGAGATCCAGTGAACAATAGTACTATCAGCCACATTGTGGGAAGGACATCTTGTACTAGATTCATCGAAAAACAGCAGAGCAAATGATTTGGCCATCTCGTAAGAATGCAGCAACATCAAATACCATCACATGCATTACATCTCAGAAGATCATCTACAAAATATCAAGAGGTCGTACACGACAAATATGGATGGACAAAATTAAAGACATGTTGCGCTTCTATGACATGACAATAGCTGGTGCTAGCTAGCATGTAAGTAAGTAAAATAAAGATCCCTATTCACGTCTTAGGCGCATTGGGCATATGGGAAGAGCGTCCCATATTTTTACAGCCCAATCGGCACTAGGTGGGTAATGTGATCAGCATTACGCCGACTGTCTTTACTTTCCCAGGACAGCCCATGCTGGTACCCATTTTAGGCAGGGTCGACCTGAGACGCCCCATATCATGATAAAAATCCATGCAACCAGCAGTGGGTTTCGATAGCGGTACGTTGGATTACGAGTCAGACTCGAAACGCCTAAGCCACGGACGCCGTCTTAACTAGCATTTACTGAGCTCAAATGTTTCCTCCCCATACCGCTTAACGGCAGATGATGTTGATGATGATTTTTTAAAAAGTTAAAGATCATTTTCCACGCCTGCAGGCGTATTGGGCATATAGGGCTAGAACTATATTTAATAGAACAATCGGCATTCAGTGGGTGATGAGGTCAGCATCACACCGGTCGCCTTTACTTCCAGAACTGTACCCAGTACCTACTCCAGGCAGGGTCGACCGGAGAGCCACGGTCATAAAAAAAATAAATAAAAGTTCCATCATGATCCGAACCTTATACCTTCCAATCTACAGGCTAGCCTCTAGACGTTACACCGGTGCGGATCCCTTCTGACAGATTTTTGTTTTATATCCAGAAACCATGAGTTGTTAACCCTTTGGTTCGGTACTATGAATATCGCAACCCTTCAGTCTTGATTCCATGATAGGTACCGTAAATCTGGGGGAAAATGTGGCTTTTCTGCCTACCCCCGGGAGTGAACCCGGACCACAAGGAGTTCGTCACCCGGTCACCGCGCAGTCTGGGTTAGCCAGCTACGCTAGAGAGCCGGGCCTTCTGGCAGATAACTAAACCCTTTAGCCCACTGATGTTCTGTGAAATCCTCCACCGATACTGTGTGTACCATTGTTCTTATGTCTTCACTGATGGCTCTGTCTATTCTTGTATTTCTCGCCGCATTTCCGATACATCTCATCGCCCGTGTTATAATTTTGCGTTAATTTTTCTCTTGGACTGTCCATGACTGGCATTCATAGCATAAAATAGTGCGACCAGAGCATTTATAAGCTGTTTTAATGCTTTTGCGTTCAATGTCATTTCCACCTATACGTCTTTTAGTCTGGGTCGACGTAAACCAAAGATCTAAAAAGGAAAATCGTAATTATTTGGATGTGAAATCAGTATGAGTATATAAATATTAGTTGTTGTCATTTGCTAACCTTAACAATGAAAATGGAAATGCATATACCAACAAGAAACAGTTTATTTAGTAACAAAATAATCCAAATTGATCAAATATTGGCTCTACTGTGTGAAACATGTCGTGACTACAGCGCCCACGAAAACCTAATTTCTCGTCTGCCTGCTTTCAGAGATCCGGGATTATCCAATTAACATGGCAGTGGTAGCCCGGGCTGTATGATGCCAACTTGTATTTCAGAAATTAGGGCAGGGTTACTTCAAATTTTCCGTAAAGTCTGAAACTTGTCACGAAAATATGTTATTGAAAATGTCATTTATATCACAGTAAACGCAAAAAAGAAAAAAATAATAATTAACGAACTATTGCCATTTTGCCTAAAACACCACGAAAAAGGAATAAGTTAGCACTCTTTTCATGCAGTTAGAATTTCATGTATACAGTGATAGATTGACACAACTGAACAGTCGGCACTCTAAGGGATAGGTAATCAACATCATGCATGCTGCCTTTGCTTCCGAGAAAAGCAACATGTAAAGTATTATTTTTTTTTTAATGTACATTTGATGTGAGAAACAACAGCAAGTGGCTAGATATTGTAGCAGCGCAGTGCATTATAAGAAACTTACATGGATTATCGATCAGAAAACTGTTTTCATAGTGATTAACTTTGACTTCATTTGAAATAAAAGAGTTACCGTGGGCATCGTGGGGTTAGGTGGGGAAAAAAAGTGGTGTTTTGTCTTAGAGTTCACGGACGCATACATTTACCAACAAAGGAGGGGAGGGGAGGGTTTAGGGGTGCGGTTATGGAGCTGGAGACTGACAATTTATTACAATTATTTATTATTATTATTATTATTGGGTGCTGCATGATAAATATAATGTAATATTTCAAACAATTAGGAAATTTAAACAAATAAGTGAGAGAAAACAGTATATATACGGTTGAAAACGGTGGGATTGCGAAAAGGGGGTGGGGGGAGGGTCGGTGGGAGGGGACAAGTTTTCCAAGAAAGGCTTCAGAGTGAGAGGATTAAGTCGCCCTTAAAACATTCAGCGGTTTGGGAGGGGGGAGGGTGGAAGGGAGAAGATGTCTGAGACCCCAGGTTCTGGCGTCCATGGTTGCCATTGAACTTAACGCTTGTGACAGGGAGTAAGTTTATTGCTTTCAATTTTCTTTTCTAGAGGATTCTCTACTTTACCTACCTATCCACCTACCCACCTACCTATCTACTTACATACCTACCTATCTACTACCTATCTGTTTACCTACCTACCAGCATGTCTGCCTACCTACCTGCATACTTACCTACCTACTAACCTACCTACCTATCTACCTATCTACCTACCTACCAACCTACCTACCTACCTACCTACCTACCTGCCTGCCTGCCTGCCTACCTAGCTGCCTGCTTACCTACCTACCTACCTACCTACCTACCTAACTACCTACCTACCTACCCTCTGTTATTCTGTCTTTAATTGTCCTCTTCAGTACATATTTTTACATTTCTTATGCATTTACCTGTGTTAAAGTTTTTCAATATGTCAGAAATATTTCACGCATCTTCTTCTTATTTTTTTTAACCTTTTTTGTTTTTATTCCTAGTCTTTGATAAATTCCGTTTATAGGTATGTATGTGTGTGTGTGTGTGTGTGTGTGTGTGTGTGTGTTTAACAATACTAAATATTTCTGTGTATAAATAAAGTGTACATATAAGACACGTTCACATTCTTATATTTGTGACGGATTTGGTATTGTTGATTCAGAGACGCTGAATCACGTGTAATGGTGCCTCAGGCCAAGGCTAATATTAGTGAAGATCTTTCTATACCTCTCTGCGGTCATCCTAGAAAATGGGTTTTCTACCGGAAACTTGACCAACTTAGATAGGATCGACGCTTTCTTCGCAGTCGGAGCACATCTACAAGAGAAACAAGAAGCCAGCAGTCTCCATACTAAGTTAGTCAGATATGTGAAACTGATTTGCAAGCAATTCTCAAGTTCTGGAACCTATAGTGCCATTTCAATGGTTTAAAATGAATTCTGTCCGTATTCCATCGTTGTGGATTTCAAGCTGTACGATAGACATGGCCAATAAGACCCCTTTTTGGGGGGTGCCTAGTTGACCATGTTCTTAGTGCACTTGTGTCCATGGCGAGGCGCACACGCCGTCTGGAGGTGACAGGTTCAATTCCCGGCACGGTAACTATAGCTTTCGATTTTTATGTTGTCTAGTGTGTTCTTCTATCTTTCTACTTATTTCTACTTCTTTCTATGAGTGCCGATCAATACACTTTCTGTTACTTTATTAAGTCCTGGAAGAAGACCGTAGTCCGAAAGTGAACGAACAACAAGAATTTTCTGCTGGAGCTGACAGACGATGAACGTACAGATAAGAAGAAGAGATAGGACTGGTGTTTCTAATTTCATTGTCACTGTGTTTATGACAGGGAACGCAATCCAGCAGATCCAGTTGCCAGACACAAAAGAGATCACAGATTTATGATGCGATGCAAATGGAGCAGACATGAGGCAATTTAATGATTCAGATCAGTTCAGTAAACAGATATAAATAATATGAAATAGACTCGTAAACAACTGAGGTAAGGGCACAATGGAGGGATGTCAAAGTGTTGGCTGATAATTTATCAAATGAGAAGCCCAAAACAACAATGACAAGAGAAATGCGATTTACACGAAAGCAGAATAAAGATGTCGGTGAATAACAGTTACTGTATTCTGTCTTCTTTTTTTTCAATCTTGAGTTTCCATAAGCTGTTGAAAACTATATTCTTAGATGTGACTTGAATGTTTTTTTTTTTTTTTTGTTTCAGTTTGCAAAGGCCTGCTCTCAATTACGGATGCAACAGTACTGTTAACAATTTCGCGTGTGGGTTTTAGGGTCCTGTTGGGGAGACGGTAGCGGGATAGATTAGGTGGCGGGGTGGGTGGTGTGGGAGGGGAGGGGGGGGGGGGTTCAACCCACTGCCTCCCTAAAATTGCAGGTCATACATGGCGACTAATTAGAGGTTGTTTGTTTTTTCAAAGTCAGAGTACTTTGCCTGAGAGGCGAGTTTGCTTTGAAATAATAAATATATGTAAAACGGATGCGCACGCAAAGCTCAAGTTCTGGAATATGCCTAAAGTACAGAAGTATACAAACAGCCTGGATCTACTGCTGAAGAACACTAAGAGGACATTCATTGTCTCTTCTTGCTTGCCCTTTAAGATTCCGGAAAATAGACTATATCGTTTAGTTACCCCAATAACGTGTTCTTGATTGTTAAAAGCAGACGGCGTAACACCGTACATTTAATTATTAGCACTAGACCACACACAATTGTATATCGGACTGTTTGCAAAAAGCCACGGAATACCGTAAATTTGATTGTTAGCAATAGACCACACACAATTGTATATCTGACTATTTGCAAAGGACCACGTACTACCGTAAATTTGATTGTTAACAATAGACCACACACAATTGTATATCTGACTGTTTGCAAAGGACCACGTACTACCGTAAATTTGATTGTTAGCAGGAGACCACATACTACTCTGTACATTTGATTGTTAACAACAGACGACGTAATAAAGTATATTTCATTGCTATCAGATGACCGCAAAATACCGTATAGTTAATTGTTAGCGCAGTATCAAGTAATACTAGAAATTTAAATTTTACCAGTGGGCTATATACTATAACCGGGCTGACTTATGAAGAAAGAGAATACAACAAAAAAGTGACTGTAAGCAGAAAAAAAAAAAAAAAAAGACCATCGTATAGTTGATTGTAAGCAGACAAATAAATACTATTGTATAGTTGATCGTAAGCAGACAAATAAAGACTGTCGTCTGACTAGCCTCTCCTTTAAGGACCACGTGGTGAGTGTTGTGACAAGATGCCAAAATGGACTCAATGCACTTAAGACTATGGCTGCAATTGACATAGAGAAGAGAATGCTTTTCAGGCTATATTATCACCTAAGTAGTTTATTATGGCCTAGGACTGCTTACCGTCTCAAAGATTCAGACGTATAAACTAGAGCGCTTACAGAACGCAGCTATGTGGGTTATTCTGGGTTGCACCAGAGACACCCCAGTGGCGTGTATGCGATACATCCTTGGTTTGCTGACAGTTGCAGGTAGGCACAAGGTGCTGCAGGCGCCGTCATATCTCAAAGTAGCTGCAGACACAGATCAGTCGTTGCACAAAGCTCTGGGCGAAGTTAACATTCAGCGGCTGATAAGAGGGAGTCGTACATGGCTCAGGCAGAAGACACAATCAGACAGGATTGCATCCTTGAGAACATTAGGCGGGGAGAGGAGGAAGTCGAAGTGCTACATGAACAGTCAGACTGGTGTAGGATCATAATCATATTGAGCCGGGAATGCAGAGACTGGCTAGCAGGTGTCAAGAAGGTGGAAATTCAGCAATTAATTTAATATAATGCTTGCTCAGAGGAATTTATTATTTACCATTTACACAGCCGGTTTAGTGTCAAGAGTTTAAAAAAAGTGCTTGGGAATTCTTAGCAAAAGTTAATGGTCTACGTTTGGTGCAGGAGATCCTAGCTTATGATACCACATCATCTAGCTTAAGAATGGAGGTGGAGGCGGTCACTGCAGCTTTCTGCTAGTTAGAGAACACGACACACACACACGCACACACACACACACAGACACACACATCGTGATTGTAACTGACTCAGAAAGCATGCTGAGGAAAAAACAGAACAGGTATGCTTCGTGCAGAGTGGCATACTTCACTGCGGAGGACACGGGGGAGGAGTATTGTCTGGATTTTTTCCCCGGGTCACACCGGTGTGTTGGGAAATGAACAGTCGGACAGACTAGCTGGCTATGCTCAACTTGGTGGAATACTGATGCATGATAGGGCAGACGTCGCTAGAGCCTTGTGAGAGAGCGTGTACAGTTCAGAGGAGCAGATGGTCCACTGCAGTTTGGGGAGATTGATGCAGCGGGAAGTGACGAGAGGTTCTGGCAGATGCTCGAGGCTCAGAGGAAAGGGAAGACGGAAGCTTAATCAGAATGCTACTGGCACCATTAGAATCGGAACTCTGCGCTTGTTCCTGAAGATGGGGACAGAGCGCTTATGGGAATGCCCCGAGTGCTGTCATGTCGGTCTTGAATCAACTCAACTCATATAGACTATCCTACAGTTGATTGTAAGCAGACAAATAAAGATTATCGTATAGTTGATTTAAACAGACAAATAAAACTATCGTATAGTTGATTTAAACAGAAAAATAAAACTATGGTATAGTTGATTTAAACAGTCAAATAAAACTATCGTATAGTTGATTTAAACAGAAAAATAAAACTATCGTATAGTTGATTTAAACAGACAAATAAAACTATCGTATATTTGATTATAAGCAGACAAATAAAGACTATGATAAAGTTGGTTCACAAGTGATGGGGACCACTCTTTCTTTCATCCGCCATGAAACTTCAGTTGAATGTTTGTAAGTGAAGGGTGATTTATAACGTGACCGGAAGAGTCTAGGACAATGACGACAGGGCACAGTGTCAGTAGACAAAGGGCCTGTTTAACGTAAAGTACAATTTTATTTAAGCATGCGAACAAACTACCTTGTATTTATACGAAAACACAAAATTGAATATACGACAGACAGTAGGTGAAGCTCAATATCATATAGTTAATTGATTATCTGATAAACAGACACAATCGTATAGCTGACTGTCAGCAGCAGAACGGAAACGAAAGTTTCCTAATGGCGCATGCAGCTACAGTTTTTACAAAATACGGCCCCTTGGAGAGAATCAGTCTATCCATCACTGCGTGACCGCACGTGTCTTTCTTACAGATCTGCCGTGCTGGCATATATTTGTTTTTCTATATTGAATGAGGAGGAAGGAAATGGGAAAGGGTGAAAGGAAACGGAGTAAAAGGGGGTGGGGGTGAGTTGTCGAGAAAAGAAAAAAAAGTGAAAGAGAGTGGTAATTAGGAATGCCGGGGGTCGCCGTGGCCGAGCGGCTAGACGCTCGCTGCGGATCAGAAGGTCGTGGGTTCGCTCCCTGGCGGAGCCGGACTATTTTCAAAAATGACCTTGGCTCCCAAGTCGACCCAGCCTTGAGTGGGTACCGGGTGTTGTCCCGGGAAGTAGAGGCGGCCGGCGTGATGCTGACCACATCACCCATCTTGAGCCGATTGGTCTATAAAAATATAGGTCTAGCCCTATGTGCCCTATACGCCTAAAGGCGTGGAAAAGGGTCCTTTACTTTTTAAAAAAAATTAGGAATGGGTTTGAGAATGAGTAAAAAACGTAAACAAGTACGGGGTTGGGAATAAACGATTGAAGTGAACAACAGAAAGAGGAGTCAGAACAAAAGAAAGAAGAAAATACTGAAAAAAATAATGATAGAGGGAAACTAGCATACGCGCGCACACACATGCACGGATATACATACACATAAGCACACACACAAACATAGATATATATTTTTATGTATATATTTATTGATATCTTGTATACACTTTGGGAGAGGTGATAGAGCTAGAAGTAAAAAACAACAGCTTGGCTGCATGAAAGAAACTGTCCACTTCCTCACTTATTCTTTTTTTTTTTTCCACTAACAGCAACGACCCAACTTGATAGTTTTTTTTTTTTAAAGCAGAGGTCTGTAGTTTAAATAATTTTTTTTAAGCGCCTATAGAAATTGTTTACGTAATGCCAGGGATACCACCTTAAAGAAGATTAGGTTTCCATAGCTCATAGTGAAGTATTTGGATCTTACCTAATGACGTGTCAGTGTAAACTGATGTGAGAAAGTCGTTAAAGCCTTGTGGGAGAGCTCATAGTGAAGTATTTGAATCTTACCTAATGACGTGTCAGTGTAAACTGATGTGAGAAAGTCGTTAAACCCTTGTGGGAGAGCTCATAGTGAAGTATTTGAATCTTACCTGATGACGTGTCAGTGTAAACTGATGTGAGAAAGTCGTTAAACCCTTGTGGGAGAGCTCATAGTGAAGTATTTGGATCTTACCCGATGATGTGTCTGTGTACACTAATGTGAGAAAGTGCCTTATATCTATACCATAAATCAAAGATCCTATCTGTATTGTTTGTGTTCCATTATAAATGAACTGTTAAAGTCTATCAAACTGTGACTAAAGACTTGGGTTAAATCTTTCAATTCCTGTTATGGCCACAATGTTTAGTTTAACAGCCACATTTGAGGCTAACGAATGATGTTAACAATTTAGTGACCTTCGAGTACCGTCGTTCGTTCCCCGCGGCGGACAGGTAAAAATCCGTTTAGATGGTTGTCCCACCGTGGAAGAGACTGGGACCTCACCACGTAATATTCCGAAAGAAAACAGTGTGATAGACTGTAGCCAAACTCCAGTGTGAGGACGGCACCAAGCTTTGTTTTGTATACTGTGCATTTAAAAAAATATTGTTTAGTGTGACAACCAGTGAAAGTAAACTTTCGCTGGAGTTAAATCATTCTGTATATTTGTTATGTCTTACATTAATCTTTGTAATGACATTCCTTTGTAACCCTCCTTGAAACGTAGACTAAAAGAAAGGGGCGTTAGAGACGGTTTTGTTTTGTCCATCAAATTTGATTGTCTGTGAATATACCGAAATTCAAGACCTAGTCACTGCCCTATCCAAAGGGGCGCTAAGGGGGCGGTAGCGCTAACTATAGAAAGGACTGGTCAAGGACACTCTACCACTCCGCCTCGGGCCGGGACTCAGGGATCAGCTCCTACACCCTGTAAACAGTTATCTGCTACAAACTTTTCAGAGAATCAGCTGACATGCACTGAAATGGGACATTGGCGGCTTTCTTAAACGAGGGCGTCCAAGAAAAACGTAAAGAGGGTGTGCTCATGTGCTGCTCACTCCTCTGTGAAGTTTCTACTACACATACGGCAGCGGTGGAGACCAACAGGAGAATAAAGCTGTCTTTCACTACCCGGGGCAATTGAATCTAGTGTATGCGTGTGTGTGCTTGTTGTGTATGTATATTTATATGTATATTATGCATATATATATATATATATATATATATATATATATATATATATATATATATATATATATATATATAGACACACACACACACACACGCTTTATAACGTTACATTATTAGTAATTGTTTGCACCTTTACTTGATTCACAGATTACTGACGTACAAACATGGGGTGTTCGGCGTCGTCATCGCCTCCTTTAAGTCAGTGTGAAACGACGCCAGTGAAAACCGACCATGATCTGGACAAGCCACAACTGCACACGAAAGATCAAACAGAAGGCAGCAAAATTAAAACCTCCAACAAGAAGTCGTGCAGCGGAAAATGTCGAACATCCGATGGCAAAACTCGGAATTCTGGTAAACAGTTCCGTCATTTCCTACAGTCACTGATCGATCTGTGTAGACAATGCAATTTATTGGTATCAGTATATTCAAGAAGATTATTCTAAGTGTTTAAAATTATTATAAGTGTCTTATTCTGAGAAGTGAGAATAATAAAAAAAAATTATTGACCTTACCCGCAAAAGACTGCACGTTACACGTGGCTGGTATAACAGTTACTAGTGCCATAATTATAACTTACATGGAGGTTAAATGGGTCATCTTGGGTCTGCAATTTTGGTGTGTCGTGCAAACTGAGATTTAAAGAAATCAGGATGGTATAGAAAACCTTTGATAACAGCCCCGAGTACGCAAACAGATTCTTTATTGTTTGTTTTAGTATCCAGAAGCCATGAGTTGTTAACCCTTAGGCTCGGTATTATGGATATCGCAACCTTTCGGCCTTGATTCCATGACAAATACCGTAAATCTGGGAGAAAATGTGGCTTTCCTGCCTACCCCTGGGATTGAACCCAGGCCACAAGGAGTTTGTCACCCGGTCACCGCGCCATCCGGTTTAGCCAACTACGCTAGAGTGCCGGGCACGCAAACAGATAGATTGGTCGATCGCAATGCAAAACTTAATTTAATAGTGTTAGTTACACTGAGATTCCCGATGTTCTTTACTTAAAGTCCAAACGTATTACCAGGGGAAGTCGAAAAGTAACTCGCAAATGGTTGTTTAACAAAAAAATTCTTAAGATAACAACTTGAAATCCTCTTATTCTTACACATACAATGTGCCTTTATTTTCAGCATAAAAACGTATATTCAGCGCTTAATTTTGTTATTATTAAAAAGATAATTTTTCTTTTATTTATAGGCATTGAACCAGTAGCCTCAGGAAACAAACGTGGCAAGAAGGAACACATTTCTAAAAGAGGGAAACTCTTTTTCAGGTAGGGGACAAAATGATTTTCTTATAGTTCATTCCGTATTGCGTAAGTAGTCATGTTTCCACAACCTTCTGTCTCGTGTAATTTCAATCAGTTCTGACACAGAAGATCTTCCATATCATGACATCAGACAGTCCAGAAGCTTCACTCTAAGTCTCCCTTTGTTCTTTTCAACTCCCACTTTCCCACCGCCGCTATATTCCCCATAAAAAAAAAATCCTATTACAGCATGGCAAAATTCAAAGAAATAATAATAATATAAATTGGAATATACGATATAGTAAGTTTAAAAAGAGACATAAACAGCAAAGGAACCAATGCTTACTTTAGTGGTGAACAAAGGTTTAGGGAAAATACAAACATAAGACATAAACTGGATTCTGCAGTTGAATAGTCAGACGCTTGGACACCAGACCGAAGATCTGGGCTTCGAATCCCTATAGAGGTATCACTCTGATTATTGGCCTTATCTTTCATGTGATACATGTGTCAAACAGGCATTTTGGTTCCCTTTCACCATGGACAACACAAAGTGCAGGCACTAACCACGTCTGCCTTATCATACAGATTTCGTCAACATGTGTTCAAATTTTTTGGTGTAGGAAATACGGAGACGTGTCCCTGCAGCGTGGCACCCGAAAATGATGAGCATGTGCTCCAACACTGTCAACTGTATGCTGACAACAGAGACGCAATCTGGCCTGTTCCAACCACACTGAAGACAAAACTGTATGGTACACGAGAGGATATGGATTGCACGATAGCTTTCATAAAGGCTACCAGCCTCCTGATATAAGTTTTCTGACAGAAGGATCGAAGAAGAAGTATTGATTAAGAAATAGAAGATCAAATGTGTCGATCATATACTAAGAATGCAAACAGAACAGCTACTAAAGCAGGCCTACACGTGAACAGATCTGATGTGAAAGCAAGAGGTCGCCCAGAGAGAAAATGGATTGATCACATTAAAGAGTTTCTACGTAGATACAGAATGACAATTGTCATTGCTGCCGATAAAGCAATGGATCGCACACTGTCCTTCTCCCCCCCCCCCCCCCCCCCCCACCCCAATCGCTTAACAGCAAAAGTCGAAATTGATGATGTTGATGATCATGATAGATTAATAAACATATTGCGAGCTCTCGGGTATTAAAATTCGTCAGTATACCTATCTTTAATGAACTAACCCAGTAGCAACAGGGCCGAAGGCAAGCTTTTTATCAACTGCACCACAACGAATCCCATTGCACATCACTGGCAACTGTTTATTCGTGTAATGTGATTTCACCGCTGGCTGATTTCTCTGGGCATGTCACTTCATTAGCTCCATTTCCTAATATATGGCTGCTCTTTCCAGACTGTATGTTAACTTGGTTAAATTGAGCATATGCCACTTGGCCATTGAGCCAACGGTCAATTAGTCTAGTAGTTCATTATCATCGTCTGTTTTGGTTTTGTTTTTCAGTGATAATTTACTGAATTAGACGTGTGCACCTGAAAATGAACATCCTTGTCTGTCCGTCCATAGGAAATTGCTCGGCAGTCTGCCCGTCGTCATGCCTGTCTGTCTGTTTGTCTGTCTGTCCGTTTGTTTATACGTGCGTCTGACTTTATCTAAGCAGAGAACAAACAGTTTTGTAAAATAAATCTTTAATACAGGCTATTAGCTTAAATGATAGAGTATCCACTACACACAGAGAGAGAGAGAGAGAGTGAGAGAGAGAGAGAGAGAGAGAGAGAGAGGGAGAGAGAGTGAGATAGAGAGAGACCAAATAAAAGAGCAAAATTGACTGTAAAGTGCTAAAACATGATCACTTAGACCTGTCTAAAGTTATGTCTTTCTTACCTCATCCTTTCTCACATCTTTCGCAGATATCATAAATATAATCTAGAAGAACAAAATATACATTACCTACACTGGATTGTGCGTGAACTTTTCTTAAATTAATAAACATTATATTTTTTAAGCAACATAGCTGTTATATGTCTGAGGAAAATATACCACTAACCGGACAGACAGACAGAAAGAGAGAGAGAGAGAGAGAGAGAGAGAGAGAGAGAGAGAGAGAGAGAGAGAGAGTAGATAAAATTGGAGTGGTGGTAAGTCAAGAGCCAAAGAGAAGGAGACATAGACGGGGTGGGGGAAGGGGGGGGGGGGGAGGGGATATAAATGTTGTTCGGAAATGAAATCGAGAGAAAGAGAGAGACAGCGAGACAGAGAGCGACAGAAAGAGAGAGAGAGAGAGAGAGAGAGAGAGAGAGAGAGGTGGGAGGGGCAGGGGCGAGGGGGGAGGGGGTGAAAGAAAGAGTTTAGAGTCGTGCTAATATATAAAGATAATAACATGTGTACATCGTCTAGGCCTGAACCCACGACCTTCGGATCCACAGGAACACGTCTAGCCGCTACACCACAACAGCATCTCTTACATACAATCGTAATATTTCCTAATTACTTTTCTGCCCTCGGGCCCGCTACCTAAGTTGTGAACACTTTTGATGACAAAACCTCAGTCTGGCAAGCTACCAAGGCAAATCCCTGACACCCAACTCAACCAGCCTGGTGTACCATGCAGTCATGTGCGGATACGAGTGTGTCTGTGTGTGTGAGATACAGATCAAGCTTTCCTCTCCAAATTTCTACTTAAGGCTTAAACATGCCATCCTGAGAATAAACGTGTCAGTGCCAATGGAAGACTAACCACCCAGATCCCATGTACCGCGTTCAGCCTCCACAGAAGTTATAATCAGTGTGCCTGAGTAACCTGCAGTCTTAAAGATGTAAGGACGAAATGTGTGACTGCTTGGAGTGTGTCCCCTCTAGGAATGAAGTTCGCAGGATTAGCACGTCAACGAAGAGAATCCTACCCATATAAATCATAGTAAGCACCGCTAGACATTAATATTATAAATTTGTGTCACGATGAGTACTGAGTGATGTTCAACTCAGCCAGGACCGAACAACCAGTGATTAACACCAGGAGACACAAAGTGCTACCAATCGTATGATAATCCCCCATGCATAGGTCTGAGAAATCCTGGTTAATGGTTAGTTATTATAAAATCCCACGACAACAGCCGGAGTCGAGCTCTAAAGGGAAAAAAAATGAGATTCACATCAAAGCAGAGTTTACGATGAGTGAGTGACGTTCGGGACTGCACACACAACGATAAACACCTGGTGTCAGAAAGTACCGCCTTTCGGATGAGAGCACCCGGGGTGGGGGCTTAAAAAAATCTTGTGCCTACATTAGGGTTGTGATGTTACGATAAATGTTAACGTTTTTGTTTTAATCGGGCTGAGCTGAGAAGAAGGGGAAAAAGGGGGGGGGGGGGTCAACTGAAAACAAAAGCCCAACAAGAACTAGGATACGTTCATTAAAATGTGTTACAGAATTGTTTAAAATTGAAGCGTAATGTAGTGTTTTTATCTTCCAGAAACAGCAGAGTACAGAAAATTTGTTGCAAAGAATCGGTGCCAATTAAGACAACAAACATTCCAGCTAAGGATGCAGAACTGTCGCTAACACAAACTGGCTCTCCAATCAAAAGAATTGATCACGATAACACTACCGAAGGGGCATCACTCGCTGAAATTCCAAACAAATCCTATGTTGAAACATTATCTCCCGTGATGGATTTATCTGACAAAGATTGTGGTCATGAACTCACAACTTTCAGCTCTTCAGTACCGGCGCTAGACAATGATCCATCGTCGCTAACGCCAGTGGAATCTCTACCTCCAGGGTTTAGTCAGCCTGAATCGTGGTCTAAAATCCAGATTGAACAGACATCTGTATCAGTGACAAAGATTGTTAATTCTGTCATTGATCATATTTATGACGATGGTGTTGTTGACATCGATGAGAGTATTACAGAAAATGTCAATGAAAATGTAAGTCTGGATAGCAAAGAAAGTATCACACAAAATCTATGTACAGATTTAAGCGCGTCGTCGAATGAAATAATAAAAAATACAAACGAAATCAAATGTGCGGAAGGGAATAACACCGTTCAGCAAAGAACAAACTGCTCCACAGGAAAACAGCCCTGTAGAGCTACAGCTCTTCCCCAACGTGGCAACAGGGGCCCTCTCCAACAACAGCCTAGTCTCAAAGCTTCAGCGCCAAAACCCCCAGCACACAGAACAGCACAGATCACGTCAACTGATGAGAAGATCCAGTTTGTGTTTAAGTCTGTCAAATCACCGGACAAGCCAGATGATGTGCTACAAGAGAGCAGCAACATTGTCATTGAGACCGATGTTATTTTTGTCAGCCATGACCCTAAGAAACCCAAAAAGAAGTTGCTGATAAAGATGAGGAAAATGCAAAGTACAAGTAAGTGTCTTTATCTTGTTTGTTTGACGCTGGTGTTTTTTTTTTTTTTTGGTCAACTAAAATATGCAGTAGAAAAACAGCGTATTTTAATTAAGAGGAGTTGTAAATTATTTTCATAAAAAGCTTCATGGAAAGAGAATTTGTCGAACAAGCGATGTCATCATGTCGGTTAAGAATTTGTTCATTTCTTTCAAATAGATACCTCGCCAAGTATGCGCTTGTCCAAATGGCAGCGGATGTCTGAAAGAAGAGCAGAAAGGGGACATAAATCAATGAACAATGTACAACAAAATATACAACAATGTACAGCCCTCAGTTCTGGAAAAGGCCCATCAGGTAAGTATTATGTGTGTTTATTCTTGTATCTACCGGCGTCATTTGTAAAGAAGCCCACCGGTTTATTTCACTTCTGTGATGTTTCAGGAGTATCGTGTCAGAGTCACACTTTGAAGAATAATCAACACTCGAAAGCCGATATGGTCAAACAGTATCCCTGCCGCCTTGACATCCCATACATCATATTTTTTAACATAGATCTTTGACCGGATCGGCATGATAGCCGATGTCAATTATAAAGATAAACGTCTATCTTTCTGCTGATTGTAATCGAAATCTTCAGACCAGTTGATAAGCCAATGTCACATGGAGGGTTTCGTCTTTCTTTGAGCAATTTAACTGAGTTTAAAATATTCTTGGCTTAATCTCTCCTTGTGTGAATAATTTAACAGTGTTGTAGACATTGGCTAAGTTATTTGCGTATCCTTTACAGGATCTTGTGGAACCAACACCAGCATTATTTTACTGTCGTGGTTTTTCTAGGCAAGTTTACGTCCAGTAGTTTGCCATTGCTTTATGGACGGTCGGCTTCTCGATACCACTGTCGAAACCAACGCAAGGCGCAAGGCCTGCAGCTGGGATCGAACCCGGCACCCCGGCATTACGAAGCGTGTTCGCAACGCCTAAGCCACAGATGCCGACAGACATGGGTTACTGCGTGTATTTACCACCTTGTGGTTAAAAAGGAAAGGGTGGGGGAAGGTAGATCGGTCTAAGATTTCAGAATTATTGGTCGAATAGTTAGTGCAGTCACTACCAGTTGTGCAGGTGTATTTGTCCCAGGTATAAAATATATGTATTTAACGTAATGTTATTTATAATAGAATTGAACACCAAAATATAGTGATGATTTGAAACATTTTAGCCGTTAATTTATCCTCTGTATCCTCTTTGCTATTTCACCTCAGTCTGCATTAATTTAGGAACTCTGATCCAGCTGCTATTAAAAACCATTGGAATTGCCTCATACCATAAGTAATCTCCTCTGTGAATAAGATATCAACATATTTTCTATGTAGGCGTAGTACAATACGGCACCAATAGAGACAATCTTTCAGAGGTTCATGGTATTTAGCGTCCTTTCAATATTTTCTCCATGTAATGCTGGTGTGTTGGGAAACGTACAGGCAGATAGACTGGCCGGTTCCGCACCACTTGGTGTGGAATTGATGTACAGCAAGCTAGATATTGTGAGAGGTTTTTTGGAAGAGAGTGGACAGTGTGGAGGCACAGATAGATCATTACGGTCTTAGGAGAATGGTCATGCGAGAAGTTACCAGGGGATCTGGTCAACGCTCAACACTCAGGGGGAAAGGCGAGAGACAGATATACAATCAGACACAACCCATGCCGTCAAAATTGGAACTGTTCGCTTGCTACTGAAGGTAGGGCCGGAGCGCTTATGTAAGTGTCCCGAGTGCTGTGATACCGATTCTTAATTCAACATTTAACAACCTTCAGTGATATAGACATAAACATGTATGTCACTGGGGTGCTAGGTGTTAGGAATTTACACATTCTAGGCCACAATATGCAAGGCTGTGTGACCAGTTATCTCACTCTCACATTTGTTCTTGTACACTTCCTAGACAATGGGCTGGATGCCACTTTCATTAGGACTAACATTGTTGCTGCTTAGGACTTCGACGCGTTTGCTGGCTGTAAACTGTGGCGGAAAGGTGTAGTGAATCGTTAACTTCTAGACCAGTCTATTTTAGTTCGGGTTCAGAAAGCAGCCCAACAGTCGCAGCAGGGCCATTGGGTCAGCCTGGAGAGCGCATTGCCAAGAGTACTCACATGGGGTGAGATCTGGCGGATGACCCCGCTGCGACTGAGCTTTATCGTTCGTTCGGCGTACGATGTATTACCGTCCGGTGTTAATATGGTTAAATGGTCTGCGACCAACGATCCGACTTGCCCGTTATGCAAATCAAAGCAAACTCTTGAGCACGTCCTGTCCGCGTGCAGGAAAGCCCTAGGTCAAGGCCAATATACCTGGCGCCACAACAAGGTGCTAAAGGAGTTAGCAGCCGTTGTCGACCAGGCTAGAATGAGGGCTAACGCCAGAGCCAGTTCTAGTATCGCCCCCATTCGTTTCCTCAAGGCTGGGCAGGTTCCAATTGGTAAGGTCAACAAAAACGCATTCGCTCCATCTGTACTAGACTCTGCGAGGGACTGGTTACTGGCGGTTGATCTGCCAGGCCATGAACGGTATCCCGAGTTGATCCGTAAAACCGGCCTGCGACCGGACATCGTTCTCCATTCTGCGCAAAAACGGCAACTCATCCTGATTGAGTTGACGGTCCCGTTTGAATCGCGTATGGAGGAGAATCATTTGTACAAGCTCGAGAAGTACAGTGATTTAGCAGCCGGTTTGAGGAGAAACGAGGCTTACACAGTACGGGTATTTGCCGTCGAAGTGGGAGCGAGAGGCCTCGTTTCCACTTCGCTCTACAATGTGGTGAAAGAATTAGGATTGCGCGGTAATGAACGGAAACGAGCACTCAAAAAACTGGGAGAGGTGGCCGAAAGGGCATCTAGCTGGCTTTGGACGCAGCGCAACAACGTAGGGGACGGGCCTCGGTGAGCTGGTCCGGGTATCTAGTGGAAAAGAGTTTCTTATCCCTTTGAAAAGTCCATCGTGTACGAATTGTCTGCCAGTGTCCCTCTGCCAACTGCTAATAAAAGTCCAACATGTGTCCGGTAAACCAAAGTAAGCTTGTCGCTCGGTCGTCCAGGCATGCGGACTGTTTTAATTATGCTGTCGCGGCGGCTTCTTATCTCACAGTACCTCCTTCGAAACCACCAAGTCGTCTTGTCTCTGGCCGAAAGTATAACACCATCCGGTAATTCCGTGCAGCGGGGAACCAGCCCTGAGCTTCATGAACTCAGGTGGGCCCACCTCCGAATGCGTTTAGAAATCGTGGGCCGAAACGTGTGTCGACAGAGGATAATTTCTACTGATGACTGGTAGATCCCCGCTGTACTTGCTCCCTGTGAGTTTATTCTTACTTATAGAACTAGAGTTTTTACATGCAAATCCGTACATCAGATTTAGCTCATTTCTGTGCAGATTGTTGGCTCCTTGCGTGTATCTTCATTATTCCTTACTGAGGTAGGCTGCACTGTACATACTGCTAACTAAAACAGTAATAATGGCGATGCCACAGTCTCTTCCCCAGTGTGACTCTCGTACTACTATCTGAAAGCCACGCACATCGTCGTTTTCATAAAACGCCATCCATGGGAATTATACCCCGGTAAACGTCGAGGATTGCATTGTGAAGAATTTTCACTGTCCTCCTCATCACAGAGCAACCCCTTAAAGATGACCATAACATTGGCTTTCTGTGTCAAATTCCCAGTCAGTTTACCGAAGAAGGAGGTCGCGAAACGTATCCATGACCCCGGAAAGATAACCTCGTCAGCAAAAACTGGGTGAAGTCAGATGTGTCAGCCGAAGTTAGCAAATATCGCAGCTAGGCTGTAAACATGCACAAGGCAATTATGTCCGTCGTACTATAGAAAAGCAGAAGAATCCACGACCTCTCGAGAGTGATGAAAACAGCTTATTCATTCTCGCATGCTCTGAGAATTTAGAGCGTCTGGGAGGTTCCTACAATATAGAGACTGCAATTGATTTACTCCATTAACAATCACTAAATGGTTACATTTACGATCCACCACTGGTAATTATGTCGCAGTGTTCGTGTCTAGTTAACTTTAAAACAGTCTGGAAATTGCCGAACCAGACGGACAAATACTATTATACTTAAGGGGCTGGTCTAACTAATTTGTGTAAACAGTTTTAACATTGCAACCGTGTATGTTTTTTTGTTTTGAGTGGATAAAAGTACAAGACTCCTAGACATGAACAGTTTCGGGGGGAAAAAAATTAAAGTGCATGACTGTTAGAGATACGATATTTTGCGAACGGATAAAAGTACAAGACTGCTAGAGGTAAGAGGTCTTTGCGAACGAATAAAAGAACATAACTCCTAGAGAGAAGACTTTTCTGCGAACGGATCAAAATACATGACTGCGAAGAGATATATGGTTTCTGCGAACGGATAAAAGTACTTGACCGCTAAGAGATAAGTGGTTTCTGCGAACGGATAAAAGTACATATCTGCTGAGACAATACGTTTCTGTGAACTGATGACAATACATGACTGCTTGAGATGAAATATTTCTGCAAACTGATATAGTACATGACTGCTAGAGATAACAAAATGTAGGAACGGAGAAAAATACTTGATTGTTAGAGATAGGGTCTTTTTTTCCAACGCAGAGCCAGATTCAGAATTGATGGACACATCGGCAAACTGCCAAAACTAAGAGAAGGAGTTCCCTAGGGCAGTGCGATAGCACCAACTCTGTTCCTGGTTTACATAAATGATATCACAGCAACCTGCCACCAGCACGTTTCTAATACCCTACATGCCGATGACTTTGCAGTTTGGACAGCCTCTGAATACACTACCACAGCCTCATATCTGTTTCAGAAAACTGTGGAAAATGTAGAAGCCTGGACCGAAAAGTGGGGTCTAAAGCTAAATAATTCAAAAAGCACAGCATCACTTTTCTCTCACCCCTTACCCCCCCCACCCCCCCCCCCCCCCCCCCCCCCCAAAAAAAAAATCGAAATTTGGATTTAAAAAAACTAGCTCATTCCACAGACTGACACACCTACCTTTATTGGCGTTATACTTGATTCGCGACTAACTTGGAAGTCACATGTAGAAGCAGTACAGGGGAAAGCATTCAAGA
The DNA here is from genome assembly GCA_905116865.2 of Candidula unifasciata. Lineage (NCBI taxonomy): Eukaryota > Metazoa > Mollusca > Gastropoda > Stylommatophora > Geomitridae > Candidula > Candidula unifasciata. Next base: position 570,571 of record CAJHNH020002524.1, on the reverse strand, counting down.
AGCTTGCAGTGATGAAAAAATTAGCGGGTACCACATGGGGAGCTAACTTCAGAATTTTAAAACAAGTATATACTGGAGCAGTCAGGCCAGTCATGGAATATGCCTCCACTGCATGGGCTGCAACAGCCAAGACAACAATGGGAAAACTGGACAAGGTTCAGAATATGGGATTAAGGATTGTTCTCGGAGCCATGAAAACCACCCCCATCAGAGAGATAGAGAGAATAGCAGATACTGAACCACTCGAACTCAGAAGACAATACAAAACTCTTTTACAGTATGAGAACTTAAAAAGACTTCAAAGTCACCTACTGCATTTTAAATTTCAAGAGACAACAAAAAACAGACTGAAGCGTCAGAGCCCCAACCACCTTGCTAGAGAACTGTACAGACAGCACAACGATCTGCTTGAAAGAGATGTTGCACTGTGCGAAAAACTTAGGCCAGAACCATGGACAAGCAAGCCAGAGAGGGCAAATATAGTCCTAAAGGTACCAGGAATCATTTCAAAAGATGCCCAGACGGAGACACAAAAGAGAACTCTGGCTCTTGCTATGCTTGATAAGAAGTATCCAAACACCACTTGGACTCAATTTTTAATTCTAATGTCAAATCAGTACTATTGTATGGGGCGGAAACATGGAGAACAACCAAGGCAATTACTAATAAATTACAGATATTCATTAACTGGTGCCTGCGCAGAATAGAGGGAATAAAATGGTATGATAGAATAACTAATGTAGAACTTTGGGAGAGAACTAAACAGGCTCCAGTGGATCAGGAGGTGAAGAAAAGACGCTGGCGTTGGATAGGGCACACAATGAGAAAACAGGAGAACAGCATAAATAGAATGTCTTTGCATTGGAACCCACAGGGGCATAGGAATAAAGGAAGGCCAAAAAACACAGGGAGAAGAGAGCTGGAGAATGAGGTTAGAAAGATTGGGAGGACATGGGGAGAGCTCCATGCAATGGCGAAGGATAGAACGACTTAGCGTGAGTTGGTTGAGGGCCTATGCTCCATTGGGGGATAGAAAGGCAGAAGAAGAAGAGACTTGGACTCAGGTTTTCACTGACGGCTCTGCTACATATGCAGTCAGAAATGGGAGTTGTGGAATATACATTAAACCCCCTAGCAGTAGAGCAGAAACTCTCTCTCTACCAGCGGGTGACATCTGCGCTAACTTCAGAGCTGAGGCAACTGCCCTCCTTTCTACAGTCCAACATCTCATCACTCAAGAACACAGAGGGCACCAAATTGTTATACTTAGTGACTCATTGTCTGTTCTCCAAGCACTATCAAGCAAAAAAACAAAATAAACTAATTGCTGATCTAAGGACCAACATTTGCTTCCTCACCAAGGAAGCAGAACTGGTCTTGCAGTGAATACCAGCTCACTGATGTATTCGAGGAAATGAGAGATTAGATGAGCTGGCAAAAGCTGGTAGTAATCTTCCACAGCCTCATCCACCACACAGCTACAAGGAAACCAAAACAACGCTAATGCAGTCTTTTAGGCGGGAGTGGAGAAAGCAGAATGGAGATTACAGACCAGAGAGTGACAGCATAAACAAACTCAACATAAAAGAACAAACATCAATTTTTAGACTTCAAACAGGACACTGTGGTCTTCGAGCACACCTGTACAGGATAGGCATAACAGAATCTGCTGCCTGTGATTGTGGAGGAGAAAGACAGACCCCTGAGCACATACTTCAGTACTGCCCTAACCTCTCCCAGCAAAGACTGGATCTGGCCCAAGGGAGCCACATTGCAAGAGAAGCTACTGGTGACCGGTGGCGACCTTAAACTCAAAATCCTGTTTGTGACCCAGACGGGACTAAATGTTTAGCATGACTGATGTAGAACGCAGAAAAAGAAAGGAAAAAAAAGAGATGGGATCTTTCTGCGAACGGAACAAAAGCAATCAATGTAGAGATAAGAAGTATCTAAGACAGGATAAAACTATATGAATGCTAGAGAAACAATGTTTTATGAATGGGTAAAAGTACATGACTACCAGAGATAACAAAATGTACGAACGGAGAAAAGCACCTGATTGCTAGAGATAATGTATTTCTGCGAACGGAACAAAACCAATGACTGTATAGATAAGAACTGTATGACAGGATAAAACTACACGAATGCTAGAGATACCCTGTTTTGCGAATGGTTAAAATTTCATGACTACTATAGATGAACACTTTTTTTGCGAACTGATAAAAGCACACGTTTTATAGAAAGGAAACGTTTCTGCGAAAAGATAATAGTAAATAACTTCTTGAGATGAAACGTTTCTGACAACGGGTAATTGCTAGCTTTTTCTCGAGCTCTAGCTTTAAACTGGTCTTTGTTTTTCTGTTGCTTAGATCCGCCTTTTTGCTATTTTGTACGATTTGTTTTCTTCACGGTTTCAGACATTATAGCAGCTTTGTTTTTATGATCTTTTTTTTATTTTTTCAAACCAAGGACTTTACAAACGATTCATTTCAAATTCTCTTGATCTGTTCCAGTCGGACTCCAGTGCCTACCTCTTCGGATAACTGTTACCTGGTGCAGCACCTCGTATTTACTTGAAACTGTACATAAAAATTTTTCCTCAACATCATAGTGCTGGGGATATTCTATATTTTAGTATTTTTTACTATTCCAAGATATTAAATATCTCTTAAGCTTTGGTTTCGGTTACCAACAGATAGTGATACGTCGATACCTAATCACCTTTAAAACATCTGACACAGTACATGAGTGCTCTAAATTCTAAATGCTCCTTTGCACATATGATCAGTTTGATTTGTTGTCTTACGGTCTAATGATTGCCTTGTTGCCTTGTAAACTGATTCCTATGTTTCTTGTGCATTTGTTGTGTGGAAAATTACACACCACGACATCCCCTGCACACAAACTGTATCTCTCTAGCTGCCAGTAACTGTTGCATCTTGTTGAAGTTAGGTTTCGTTTTCGCTATTCCTATTATCTTTTTATGTTTCAATGTTACTTCTACCACCATCTGTTAGTAACGGTCCAAGAGAGGAGAAACGTGTTACTCTCCGTCTGCTGTGATGTTGACCGCCGTATGCTCCTTTCTTTTGTTAATTACCTGTAACTTCAGCTTGAGTGAGAGACGTTCAAACCCACAAGACCACATAACGAGCGATATACACCAGGTGCCACTCAAAATGCCACCATTAAAACGAGAATCACCTGGGCACAAGTCCCAGAAAACCCTTTTAACCCTTTGGTTATATTAGGACCCCCGACGGCAGTCTACATATGAAGGGGTTAAAGATACGTACAACAAGAGCACAGTGTTGATAACCTTCATTATTTCTCTGATAAAAGTGTTACACTTAAAAACGGCGGACAAAGGCATGCTCAACGCAAAGTGACATTCGTCTTTTAAGAGATTCCCAATATTCACGATCCTTTGGATCTTTCCTTTAAGGTATTCAGGTGTGCTGGGAAACGACCGACTAGATACACTAGCTGGTTTTGCATCAATTGATGGTAAACTGAGAAAGTGGACAGAACGAGGATACACCTAGGCCACCAAGCTCTGAAGAGAATGTTAAGAAAAGATATAAAACCGAACGAAAAGTATATAAGCAAGCGTCACAATATGACAAATACAAACAAAACGTGAACGTTGCGGCTATTGAGTCTTCATCAGCACATACAAATAAAACAATACTTTACAGAAACATAAAAATCACCTAGCTGGTGTCTCGAGGCAGCCGGGTCGGTTGTTTCTCAGCAGAATGACTACGCGTGTCGGCTGAGTGAATAAATACCCCCATGAGGAGCAACAGGGGCCATAACTAGGGGGTTGGAGATAAACTATGAGGGCAGTTCTATCCCCTAAGAGTTTAAATAAATCTGAGTTGGCAATTCAGTCCGGAGGGTGTTAAAGTCCCTAGAGTATAAATAAAGCGATTCTCAAGAGACTTTTGGACTCTGTCGCTGGAATGGCTGGATTTAATGGCTGTCACCTTTTTGTCGTAGACACCTTGGTGATCCTGGGAATTGAAGTGCAACGGTACTGGTTTCAGAGCACGATTCTGCACATCCAAAAGATGTTGTCTGAACCTGTCAGCCAGCCGTAGACCTGTTTCACTAATATATTTCATGCCACATCTTTTGCAGTTGATGGCATAAATGACATTGTGGCTGGTACAATAGAATGCTTCACGTATGTGGAAGGTGGTGTTAAGGAATTCTAGACTAGACATCTGGACTACATATGTACAGGTTCTGCATACAGGTGGCAAGAGACCGTGCCGAAGTGGGGCTCAGAGGCGGGACGTAACCTACTCTTGACTAGAATGTCCTTGAGGTTACGATCATGCCTGTAGGCCACTAGAGGAAGCTCGGAGAAAATCGTGCTGGTGACAGGGTCGGCTCTAAGGATGGAGAGATGCCTAAAAAATGTTGTAGCGCGGAGTGGACATGGGATCTGGTCGACACTCAACACCGAGACCAAAGGCGAGATACCAATTGAATTTCTACTGGTACCATCATAACTGGCACTTTGCACCGGCTACTGAAGATGGAGACTGATCCCTTATGATAATGTCTTGAGAACTGTTACGTCTGTTCCTAAGCTCATATGAACTCAAACGTATTTTATCAATTATTAAGGAAATTTTTTTTGAAAAAAATTATTTATAATTACTTTGTGTGTGTAGGTGGGTGTGTGGGTGTGTGTGTGTGAGGGTGTGTGTGTGTGTGGACAGTACTCTTAAAATGTCAGGGCTAGTGCTAAAAAGGTCTGCACTATCAATTTTCTTAGTAAATGCTTCGACCTGTGGGTGAAGTATCTCGCTAACTTCCTTGTTGATCCTTCCGTGTGCTGTGTCATTATTTCATTTGGACTCTTTCACATGTCTGTGATCCTGCTTGGTAATCAGAATTTACTCTTCCTAGCCTTTTCCGAAATTCCAGTAAAGAAAATCGATTGCCCCGAATTTCTGTTGGCATACAACGCAGCCTTAACTAATGCCGACAAATCACTTGATACACGCGTATCAATATTGCCTCTTGTTTGTAAGGAGCATATTGTCTTTAAGACGACGACGCTGCAGATTTCTTGATTGGCTTTTTCAGACTTGGCACCGCTCGGAGGCTAGAGGAATTGATTGTTGAATCTTTTCCAGTTTGATTTCGGATACACATTTGTAGAAGAGGGAATAGAAATAATGTCTCAGACAAAATGTATGTCGTAAAAGCTGATTAATTATAAGTCTGCTGAAATCAGTTGTGTTGACCGGAAGGTGCAGATATCGCAACTTACCTGTAAACTATAGATACCGTCCCAATCTCTCATTTATCGGTAAAAAGACAAGAAGAGAACGAAGAAGAAGATGATGAAGGCCAGGAAGAAGAAGAAGAAGAAGAAGAAGAAGAAGAAGAAGAAGAAGAAGAAGAAGAAGAAGAAGAAGAAGAAGAAGAAGAAGAAGAAGAAGAAGAAGAAGAAGAAGAAGAAGAAGAAGAAGAAGAAGAAGAAGAAGAAGAAAAGGAGAAGAAGAAGA
>CAJHNH020002524.1:560043-562543 GCA_905116865.2 Candidula unifasciata | reverse complement strand
GAGAGAGAGAGAGAGAGAGAGAGAGAGAGAGAGAGAGAGAGAGAGGAAGGGTGGGGGTGGCATTACCATCTTTTGAAAGTATATTACCTCATTAATTAAGGACCTGGGGTATGTATGTGATGATAACCTTATAATGTTTTAGACTAACACCATTGGTCTTCAACATTTTATCAGGTGGCGCCACCCTTGAGTATATGGAGAAGTCTCAAAACACTCTCATTCCCTTCCCGTTTTTTCCCCTTTCCTAACTCCCAAAGTAACAAAAAAATGGGTTAAAAAGAGGAGAAAGAAACGAAAAAGCCCACACACTCTTTACAAAAACTTGGAGAAAAACATCCACATAAAGTGTTAAATAACAAAAGAAACAATCAACAGTAGGCGATTTAGAGTCAATATATCAATGTGATGGTTGAAATTGATTTGTCTTGATGATATCTGCTCGTTTTTTTTTTGTTTTTTTTTTGCGGGACAAAGCAAAACAGAGATCACTGCCCATACCAAGCTGGCAACCTTGTTTTGTTTTAATGACTGTTAAAGACGAAATCATGATTATCACATGTACAAATACATTCAGTTTCAAACATTGCTTGTCCCCGCCGCCCCCTTCCCTTTCCTCAAACCCCATGATTGGAGGCTGTTGTCGTAGTGCATACAGTACATGATCAGTTTATGGACAGTCATTTAAACACGGAGGAGAACACACTAATGGCCTTATAATTTTCAGAAGAATTAATTAATAAATGGATTCATTGAAAAGCATAAAAGATGGAAATATGGATATTTGAGTGGATAGGTAGATGGATACTATACTAGATAAAATGTATACGATGGGAAGACAATAAGAAGGTCAGAAATGGTCGTTAAAAAAAAAAATTAAAAGTAAAGACATTAACAACTTGAAAACCTTTTTTTTTTCCTTTCTAATGCACATACCATGTTTTTTTTTTTTTCGACATAATTTCCATCAGCATTGATGGATTTGTTCCATTTTATCAGTACGTTCAAACCTGTTGCATATAACTAAGTGCTCTGTTTTCTAAGCCGCATTTTCACTTCAGTTTCAACTTCTGCGTCATTCACTAAATGTCTCCCGCCACAGTGGGTTTTCAGTGCATTATCTTTTATGACAAATCATGTCAACACCCTATTGCAGCTGCTACAGAGCCAACCATTACTTGCCTGTCACCTCTAATCATCTCCTCCACCCGCCACACATACGCGTCTGTAGCAATCTTAACATGACAAACAGATCGGACTTTATCAACAATCGTAGAGCGTTCTTGAGAAACAGTTTTTAACCAGCTGTGCACCGCGGGATAAACATTTGTCAACATAAACAGGAAGCATGTCCTTATGAATGTACTTTGCACGCAGTCTTTTTGCGTTAAAAAACAGCAATAACACACAACAGCACGTTGTTCTTTGAGGGTACACTCCGTAAGCACAGAAGCCATTTCGTTTAGAAACCACCAACTACATTTTCATGTCATCTCATATCTATTTGTGACTGAATTATCGACTTGCCCCAATACACTGATTAATTGATATACATGCGTACTTATATACATACAGTCTGACTAAGATTCATAGGAACAAGAACGGAAAGACGGACTAACGGTTGCATGAATAGACAGATCTATTGATCTGTGTAGGGATGATTAGATAAAGAGAAAGCTGAGTTAAGATGTTTGAGTTTGAATACGTGGATTATTATACCGTTGATTTGCTTAAACATGTTGGTATTATACATAATTTAACGCATTATCTCCACACAAAAAAACTTAACTCTTCTAGTCCCAAGTGGATTCTCTTTTAGCACGTTGTTTTTAAGATAATTACTTCAACATAGAAATGTTTTGGTCTTGGTGGGTTAAAATAGTAACGACACCAGAAAGTCTGATTTAAAGAAGCAAATGGGTACAGCTGTTTAAGGCAACACCCTAGTGGTGGATGCGGGTTTAGAACATGTTGTGGTGTAAGTACAATTCAGTAGACGCAGGATGAGTTCATTGGCATTAAATGAGTTAACCTAATAAGTACACTGAAACGAAAGTAGTTAAAACCACAACTGGGGAAGAATCTGTCAGCATAAAAGCTGGGTGTGCCATCAAAGGTCGACGAAATATACAATGTAATTTAGCACCTCAGCTGCTTGGTTAGTGAGTTGGTAGTGAATAAGGTTGTTGCGTATCCTTTACAGGACGTTGCAGAACCAACTCTAACAGCCCCTGGCCGTTTTCTGGTTTCTCTAGGCAAATTTACGTCCAGTAGTTTGCCATTGCTCCTGGACGGTCGGCTTTCTTGATACCACTGTCGAAACCAACGCAAGGCGCATTGCCCGCAGCTGGGATCGAACCCGGCATCCCGGCATTACGAAGCGAAGTGTTCGCATCGACTTAGCCACAGAGCCGACTGGTAGTGAATAGGTACATGTAAACATAGATACAGGTAAGTTAGTAGATGGATACATGCAGGAATAAACAGATGTATGAAAAGACAG
>CAJHNH020002524.1:535043-555043 GCA_905116865.2 Candidula unifasciata | reverse complement strand
TGGTATGTTTGTATAAAACAACACAATTTTTTTTATGTCTACTCTATTTGGTGGACACATATAAATAAAACATGTTTAACAATAGGTAATTGTAAATATCTTCTCCTTCTTCTTCGCGTTCACCAGCTGAAAAGTGTTGTGAAACGTTCTGGTTGTTCGTCCACTTCTGGACTTCAGTCCTGTTCAAGAACTTGAGGGTTGCGTGTGCATCCGTTTTACAGAATTGACTCATTTGTATGCAGACTGTTGGTTCCTTACCTCTCAGGCACATACACCCCGACTTTAAAGTTAGCTTCCAAATAGTTGGATTTTACGACATGCTTGTCGGTAGGCAGTTTGTCTATTCTTGTTTTCCCTGTAATAGAGCCCCGGAACCCACACGGAAATGTGTAAATACTGTTTTAATTCTTATGTATATTTAGCACTCGTTTCTTAGTGCACTACATCGAGTACAGACTGGTCGGTAACATATGAGACTAGCCAGGGCCGTCTTAACACTTGGGTCTGCTGGGGACTTGCTCGGGGCCTCACGAGCAAAGGGGCCTCAAGTTTACCGGTCAATCTCAAGTGACAAGCCCTAAAATAAGATCGCAGTAATTTCCGACTATGCTATCTAATCTGTCTTTATGCTTTCAAAATCAGTTCTGTTCAAGTGCCTATAAAATAAATATAAATTTAATGTGATCGACCGGTACATCTCATTACCTAGAATTGTTTTCATAGGGGCCTCAGCGTATTGGTTTGCCCGGGGCCCCATAATGCCGTTAAGAAGACCCTAAGTCTAGCTACTGACATCATATACTCGATGTAAACACTGTTCTTACTTTGGTTTTGTTTGCTTGATTACGAAATGGTAAAGCGACAACTTTTGAATTGATAACGTAAGTCAATTTTAAAAATAGTTTTCATCTTATAGTTCGACCTGGATATGCCCAATACACCTAAAGGGGTGGAAAAGGGTCCTTAAGGTTTTTTTTTTTTTTTTTAAGCTACATCTCTGCTAAATGTGTATTTGTAAAAGATTTACGTATACACCATCATCAAGTACCTTGCCTTGGGTGATCATGCCTCTCTACAATCTGCGATTTGCAACGTCGTGTATAGTTCGTGTGCTGACATCTCTCCTAGCCATGACAAAATTTTGCCAAGACTCTTCTCACGCTGTCTTCCTCTGTCTCTCTTTCAACAAATCTTTCCTGTAGTCAGAACATGTTCCATTTTCCCATTACATGACCAAAATAGTGATGACTGTCTTTTTCTGATATTTGTGATAATTTGTCTTAGAGCATTCGCCTCTTTTGAAACATCTGGGTTGCTCTTCTTAGCTGTCCAAGGAATTCTAAGGATTCCTCTGTAAAACCACATCTCCGAGGCATCAAGATATTGTTCGGCTTTTTTATAAATTGTCTAGGCTTCACAACCGTATGGTTTTACTGGCTCTTTATAGCATGCGATAATTGTTTTCCTAACCTCCAATGACATGGATTGATTTCCCAAAACGTTCTTTGTCTTCTTCTTCAACATTCCGAGCCCTTGAGGTTCAATGTTGCAGATACCACTCGCCTCCATTCATCTCTCTAGTTGGCCTTCCCTTTCCAGTTGGTGACACCATGTGTTTGCAGGTCTGTCTGGACATTATCTTTCCATCGTCTTCTTGGAATCTCCCCATCGTCTTCTTCGTCTGCCTCGTGGTCTACGCCCATTCATCTACCTTGTGTATACAGTTTTTACCTCTCTGTCATCTGACATTCTCTAAATATACCCCAACCAATTTAGTGTATTAACTCTCATTATGCCAGTGATCAATGGCGATTTAAACAGATCATGAATTTTGTTTTTGCTTCTCACTCTCCATTCACCGCTGTTTGCATCTTTGTTGGGTTCAAAGAATCGTCGTAAGACTGTGTTTTCGAAAACCTGTAATAAAGATTCATCTCTTTAAGTTGTGCTCCAAGTTTCAGAGCCACATAACACGACTCGTCTTGTCAACGTTTCATATATTTTGAACTTGATGTTGCCAGACAAACACTTTGACTTTAGCAGATGGTGAAGGGCATAGTACACTGTATTTCCAGATTGTATACAACATATGTTTTTCATTTTGTAAACTACAGTTTTAGCCTGTACTATTCTATTCTTTATCTCTATGATACATCTTTCATCAGATCTTACCCATGTGCCTATAGATATTAATTTTTGTACAAGTCCTAAAAAATGTCACAAACTTTGAATATCTAGGCTTTATAAAAAACAACAACGGAGACTGTTCGACATAAATTAAAAGGAGGATGGCCATAGCAATGCAAAGATTGAACAGCCTTAAAAGTCTATGGTTAAGCACCAACAAGGAGATAACAATTAGACATTTTAGAGCATGCATCTTCCCTGTGGCTACATACGGATGTGAGTCGTGGACTATCTCTCAGTCCTTAAAAAAGAGAATAGGGGCTTTTGAGCTGAAATTCCATAGAAAGATTCTCAGAATATCTTGGACAAAGAAGATGAGAAATATTGACATCTTAAAAAATCTGAACATCAAGGAAGATTGGTTAATAAACAGCATCTTTTCTCGAAAGCTGAAATATTTTGGTTATATCAAGCGCCACGACAGATTGGAACAAATTATAGCAGAGGGCATGGTACCAGGAGGGAGGGGCAGGGGCCGACCGACACGAAGATGGGCACAGGATATAAGTGGCTTCTTGGGTGTGAAATTTCATGAGGTGGGAGAACTGGCAAGAGACCGAGTTTCTTACAGGCGGACAGTGATGAGAGCGACGTTCTGCAAAGGACCTGCTACATGATGATGATGACTAGTCCTAAAATAACGCCTTTGACTTTTATTACACATTTAGTCACTATTATTTTCTTGGAAATCACCATTACTTCCGTCTTTCCATTATTCAATCTGAGGCCCATTTTGTCACTTTCTACCACCACCGTATCTATCATTTGCTGTAGTTGTTTCTGACTTGTCGCTAGCAAAATGGTTTCATCAGCATAACACAGATTATTTATATTATGCCTACAAACCTCATAATTCCTGGCATGTACAGGATATATCTCATTAAATATTCACTGCGAAATGCAAACAAATCAGGTGATAGTATGCATCCTTTTCTTACTTCCCTCTTAATTCTCTGAAATATTTCCAACTGGTTATTAATGTCTAAAGCTGCTGTTTGCTGCCAATACATGTTCTTTATAATTCGTCAATCTTTTCAATCAGTTTTTTTTTTTTCCAATAGTTTGATTATTTGGTTATTTCTGAATGTTTCACACTCAAATGCCCTCGTATAGTCAATGAAGCATTAGTAAAGGTCGTCTGTCTGTCTGTCTGTCATTCTTTGGGGGGAAAAATGAAGAACAAATAGGGGAGGGGGGGGGAAGGGGGCAGTACAGTCGACAATATCCACTTAAAATAGGGCAATGTGGTTGACATGTGAAAATCTGAATTTCCTGTGCTTGCCATCCCACAGACCACACATCTGATATGAGTCTAAGTCATGTTGACTAGAAAGAGATCCCGATCTGCTGCGGACAATGCTATTATTGATTGATGGCTTTAGGATGTTGACAACATCCGGCCGACGAGACTCGGAAAGACTGTGTCCGTGTTGCGTTTATGGAAATGCCTCTTGACTCCGATTTACAACGGACCTGTGTCAAGCCTGGAGTTGTAAATGAATCAATGCTCTTGGGTCATGCCCTGTCCGATATCAAGGAACTAGCCGAAGAAATGGCGGTTGTTTATGACAAGTGTTGGCGACAGATAACACATATGTTTTGGGCGAGACATGTGTGGAGAGAGAGAGAGAGAAAGAGAGAGAGAGAGAGAGAGAGAGAGAGAGAGAGAGAGAGAGAGAGAGAGAGAGAGAGAGAGAGAGAGAGAGAGAGAGAGAGAGAGAGAGAGAAAACGAACGAACAAATGAACTTAATTTTCAAAGGGTCACAAATTGATCACGCAGGCTAGTCTCATGTTCAGCCCTTCTTAGCACTCTTCTTTAAGAGACTAGTTGTATTTTAATAATAAAGTACGATATGTTCATATAATGATATGAATATTAAAAATATCACGAAAAAACAAACACGAATTAGTGGTGAAATGCACGCGCAGACTCCTGCGTGCACACACACACATACCCACATAATCAAGCCCACACACTCACTCACTTACACACACATAATACACAACAACATGCATACCCACATATTCATCTGCATATACACATACATAATACATACATACATATACATACATACCTATCTACCTACATGCATGCATGCATACATACATACATGCATGCATGCATGCATGCATGCATGCATGCATGCATGCATGCATGCATGCATGCATGCATGCATGCATGCATGCATGCATGCATGCATGCATGCATGCATGCATGCATGCATGCATGCATGCATGCATGCATGCATGCATGCATACATACATACATACATACATACATACATACATACATACATACATACATACATACATACATACATACATACATACATACATACATACATACATACATACATACATACATACATACATACATACATACATACATACATACATACATACATACATACATACATACATACATACATACATACATACATACATACATACATACATACATACATACATACATACATACATACATACATACATACATACATACATACATACATACATACATACATACATACATACATACATACATACATACATACATACATACATACATACATACATACATACATACATACATACATACATACATACATACATACATACATACATACATACATACATACACACATACATACATACATACATACATACATACATACATACATACATACATACATACACACATACATACATACACACATACATACATACATACATACATACATACATACATACATACATACATACATACATACATACATACATACATACATACATACATACACATACATACATACATACATACATACATACATACATACATACATACATACATACATACATACATACATACATACATACATACATACATACATACATACACACATACATACATACATACATACATACATACATACATACATACATACATACATACATACATACATACATACATACATACATACATACATACATACATACATACATACATACATACATACATACATACATACATACATACATACATACATACATACATACATACGAACATAAATAATTGTGCATAGAGTGCGGGAGAGTGTGGGGGGAGGGGGGAAGAGAGCAGGCAGACACAGAAAGATGGACATAGAAAAAAAAAAGACAAAAACAAAAGAGACACAAATTGAAAGGCTTGCTTACATGACAATTTAGAGCAGCGATTTTCAACCCGCGGGTCGCAACCCCCTCTTGGGGGGTGGGGGAAGGGGGGGAGACCCACCTTTGTTAGAGGGGTCACCTAAGACCAACGTAAGACACATTTTTATTGTAGTTATGAAGAAAAATAATTGTTTGAAGGTGTCCGCGGCACAAGGGAGCTGTATTAAGTGGTGGTAGCATTAGGACGTTTGAGAGCCACTAATTTGGAGGGTGGGGACAGAATGAGAGAGTGAGGCGGTTGCAAAAGACAGCGAAACACAAAACTATAGAAGAAAAGGTGGAGAATGGGAGAAAATGACCAAGAGAGAGAGAGAGAGAGAGAGAGAGAGAGAGAGAGAGAGAGAGAGAGAGAGAAAAAGAGAGGGTGGCGTAAAGAATGTGAGCATGTAATAGTGAGAAAAGAGAGGGAGTTTATGAGAGAAGGAAATATATCAAGAGTGGAAAAATAGAGAATGAGAATATATGATAAAAGAGAAACGGAGAGAAAAAGCGTCAGACATATCGACAGACTGACAGACCTGAACATTTATCACACCAAAGTATTGGGGAATCAAACAGTGCACCTCCCAGATTTCCTGTTAAACAATCAAGGAAGTTAGAATTAGAGTGGCGGTACCGGTCACATTGACTGGTGTTGCCTGCAACTCTGTTTGGGTAACGAGATGGAGGAGTATTGGGCGCGTGTTTTACTGCTTAACGTATAAATGCGAATCAGTGTGTTAGTAGCATGTCCTTTTTCAGAACCCTGCTCCCATAGCAAACCACCGGAAAACTGCTCGATCACAAGCAAGATATTCAGCTTCCCATACACCCATCTGGAGATCATCCGCCCCAACGTGCACCCATGTTTTCTTTGGCCTTCCTTTTCCTCTTTTCCAGGACTTATACCTCTCCAATACTGTTCTCTCTAAACTTTGTGAAGTTTCAAGTTACCAAAATATTTTAAAGTTCTGTGTTTTATCGTCTTTAACAGCACACGAGCTGTTACATGATGCAGGATATCGCAGATTGTGAATAGGCATGATCTCCCACGCCATTCGGTAAGGCACCTGATAATTATACCTGTGCAAATGCTCAACGACAGATGAAATATGTATTCATTTGTCAGTTATGGCTTTGTGTTCGATCAGTTTTGTAAAACTGTCTTGCACTAACAGGGAGTCGCCTTAGTGTAGTGGCTGGGCATCGAACGGAGACCGACCAATTTAAAAAATAATTTTGACTGTCAGGTCGACTCAGCCTTAAATGGGTACGAGGTAAAGCTCTAGAGAGTAAAGGCGGCCTGCGTGATATTGATCATATCACACACGCAGTCCCGACAATATAGGTCTAGTCATAGCTGCCCAATGTTTACCGTCGTGAGATAGTGGTTAGCTTGTGGATTGAAAAATCGATGATTCAGGTCATGACGGAACCTGAACGTTTTTTTTTTTTTTTTTAGAAAGGACCTTAACTCGCAAGGCGACTTAGCCTGAAATGGGTACCAGGTAAAGACCTGGGGAGAAAAAACTTTGTAACTTCCAGGGCGGCTTAGTCTTAAATGGGTACGAGGCAAAGACCTGGAGAGAAAGGAACTTAACTCCCAGGGCGACTTAGCCTTTAATGGGTACCAGGTAAAGACCTGAAGAGAAAGGACCTTAACTCCTAGGGAGACTCAGCCTTAAATGGATACCAGAGAAAGACCAGGAGAGAAAGGACCATAACTCCCAGGGAGACTTAGCTTTAAATGGATACCAGGGAAAGACCTGGAGAGAAAGGACCTTAACTCCCAGAGCGACTTAGCCTTAAATGGATACCAGAGAAAGACCTGGAGAGAAAGGACCCTAACTCCCCGAGCGACGTAGCCTTAAATAGGTACCAGGTAAAGACCTGGATAGAAAGGACCTTAACTCCCCGAGCGACGTAGCCGTAAATGGATACCAGGGAAAGACCTGGAGAGAAAGGACCTTAACTCCCCGAGCGACTTAGCCGTAAATGGGTACCAGGGAAAGACCTGGAGAGAAAGGACCTTTACTCCCAGGGCGACTTAGCCGTAAATGCGTATCGGGTAATGACCTGGGTAGGAAAGGCTGTTGAACGCAGCACCCACCGAGTGCCGATTGATCTTTAATACAGGTCTAGCCTAATATGCCCACAACGCAGAGAGGCGTGGAAGAGGGTCTTTTCCGGTTAATATGTTTTTTAGCCCGAAAGCGCGTAAAAGGGTCCAATGTATGCTAAGTACAAATCTGGTACGTAAAAGAAGTTAATATCAATGGCGTATTACGTATGTGGGGCTAGACCAAATTACATCGTTTTATGTTAGGTAGGAACCACCACCAAGGCCGCCTTGGCTTTCCATGTCATTTTTTTCGTACTCACTTTAGGCTGAGACAGCGTCGGAGTCAGATTCATGCCCCTTCGAAACTAACTGTTGCGCCGGGAGGCAAGGAAAAGATGGTTACTTCAAAAAATGTAAAAAGCATGTCGTAAGATAAAGCAGAGCGGCGTCCGTTGCTTAGGCTTTGCGAGTAATTCGTAATTCCAACGTACCGCGATTGAAACCCACTGCTGGCTGCGTGGATTTTTATCATGGTATTGGGCGTCGCAGGACAACCCAGCCTGAAATGGGTACCAGGATGGCTGTCCTGGGGAAGTAAAGACGGCCGGCGTAATGCTGACCACATTACCCAACTAGTGCCGATTGGTCTGTCAAAAAATGGGATTCTCCTCACATATGCCCGGTGCGCCTAAGGCGTGAAAATTTGACTTATTTTTTGTTTTCCTCCAACTTTTGAGATGAAGCAAAAAGTGTGTAGACGGACCTTAAAATCTATATCAAATGTACACATAAAGAAAAAAACAAATTCGTTTAGTTGAGAAAAATTCTCCCAATTCACCTGCTTCCAAATCCCTCGCAAAGACAGGACATCATGTTACTTACTGTATCCCTATTGTGTCTCGTTAAAACTGTTATATAGATTATAGGCTTTCTAAGTCTACGCTATTAGCTTGGTATCCGAATAGTGCCTCCTCTAGTCATTGTGAGACAAAAGATAAGGTTGCCGTTTCGGGGGAAATAACTCTTTTCTCATTTGGTTCGGGTTCCTGGTCAGACAGGAGAAAAACATGGAAAATAAGAAAGAACGACATAAATTAAAACAGAGGTAGGAAGAAGAAAAATAAAGAAGAAACCAGGAAAAACTTAGGTAGATCTAAAGAAAGTAAGTAGGAAGAGAAGACAGACATTAAGAGCGCCGGAAAGAAAAAGATGGAAAGAAAAACAGTATGAGAACAGGAAGAAATTGAAAGAAAAGGGAAAGAACACAAGGAAAGTTAAGAAATTAAGAAAAAAAGAAAGACATAAAAGAAAGAAAGAAAGAAAGAAAGAAAGAAAGAAAGAAAGAAAGAAAGAAAGAAAGAAAGAAAGAAAGAAAGAAAGAAAGAAAGAAAGAAAGAAAGAAAGAAAGAAAGAAAGAAAGAAAGAAAGAAAGAAAGAAAGAAAGAAAGAAAGAAAGAAAGAAAGAAAGAAAGAAACGAAGAAAAAAAGATGGAAAGAAAGAAAGATAGAAAAAAAGAAAAAGGAAAGAAAGAAAGACAAAGAATGAAAGAAAGGAAGAACCCAAAATGCACCAGCCCACCTTTTATAACTAAATAATTGATTGGCATATTTTTTTCTGTAACCTACCCAAACACTTTCCAATCTGCCATTCCCATGACTAATTATTCCTGGCGTTATTGTTACAACGTAAGAAAGAAACGAAGAAAAAAAGATGGAAAGAAAGAAAGAAAGAAAGAAAGAAAGAAAGAAAGAAAGAAAGAAAGAAAGAAAGAAAGAAAGAAAGAAAGAAAGAAAGAAAGAAAGAAAGAAAGAAAGAAAGAAAGAAAGAAAGAAAGAAAGAAAGAAAGAAAGAAAGAAAGAAAGAAAGAAAAAGGAAAGAAAGAAAGAAAAATAATGAAAGAAAGAAAGAACGCAAAATGCACCAGCCCACCTTTTATAACTAAATAACTGATTTGAATATTTCTTTCTGTAACCTACCCAAACTCTTTCGAATCTGCCATTCCCGTGACTAATTGTTCCTGGCGTTATTGTTACAACGGTACAGCCGCGGGTCTTATTTTAGCTACCTTATCAACCTGCAGGTCCGAGTGACAAAGAACACACACTGTCTGGAATTCTTTCTTTACATGTACACCCGGTGCAACCTTTAGTTTGTTTCCTCTGAATTTCAACCCAAAGAAACGGAGTTGGTACACAAAAGGGCGGTGTTTCCAAACAAATATCATTCGTTTGGACATACCTTAATGCAGAGGTGTACAGACACATTAGCGTGGTGCGTGACGGGAGATAGTAGCGGGTGCCGTGAGAAGATGGTCGATAGCTATTCTTTCTGCTATAGACTGTTTCAAAAGTGATGTCCAAATTTAACAACCTATAGCTTAGAAATCTGGCCAAGATGGCGGCGTAAACAACGTTCGCCGAAAATTGTGACTAAAAGATATGTTTATTCCTGGAAAGAATGTTAAATGTGTTAGAGTAGTGTAGTTGTTCAGTTGAAGATGAATTCGCGACAGGCCCGGCAAGTCGGCGGAGGATTCAGCGGTTCAAAAAGAAATGCCCAAGATGAAAATAGGAGATGTTTTAGAAATAGGGAAAATAGAGGCCAGCAGAAGGTTAAGACCAGGGTAGGGACAATCAATATATGTGGATGGGGCAATAAAGAAGAACAAGTGATCGAATTAATGGAGAAATATAATGTTAAAGTATTAGGCTTATCAGAAGTGAGAATGAAAGGACGAGGAATGAAGAAACTACATACAAATTACGTTTTGATACAATCGGGAGTAGAGGAAATGCAACGTGCGAAGCATGGAGTGGGATTTGTCATCGATCCCGAAACTGCAAAAAATATACTTGAAGTTAACTACATCTCGGAAAGAATTATAAGTTTGAAATTACAAGTAGGAAATAGTTCGGAGGTGTTTTTTCAGATATATGCTCCGTGCAATGGAAATTACAGTGAAGAGGATTTAGATTATTTCTTTGAGAACCTGGATGATGAAATTTGTAAGATAGATAATAACGAGAAACTGATCGTGATGGGTGATTTTAACGGTAAGACAGGACGAGACAGAAGAACATTCACAAGATACCTAGGCAATTATGGAGACAACAGCATTAGAAATGAAAATGGCGAAAGACTGTTGGATATATGTACACAACATGACCTTGTTATTACCAACACCTTTTTTCAACATAGAGCTTCACAAGTTTTTTTACATGGTATAAATGGAATGATCCAGATACCAAGAGTCAGATTGATTACATCTTGACGAGAAAAAGAGACTTTCATCAAGTTACAGATGCGAGAGTTATACCAAACTTGAGTTTAGATACAGATCATAGGATGGTGATCCTTGACAGAAAAATCAAGATAAGTTATCAAACCAAAAAGAAATGTAATAAAAGTGACATAATAAAATGGAAAGAACTAGAGTGTGAAGAAAACAGGCGAGCGTTTCAGCAAAAATTACAGGAAAATTATGAACAGCTTCCACAAAACACTCTTGGGGTAAATACAGAATGGTTGAATTTCAGAGACACCACTAAGAAAATAGCACAAGAAATATGTGGAACTAAAAGGAAAGGTAACATAGGGCGTAAGCTCTCAACATGGTGGTCTGAAGAAATGAGAAGTATTGTGAGCAGTAAAAAGAAAGCTTATGGCATTTGGTTGAGGAGCAGAACAGAAGAGGATTACATAACATACAGGAAAATTAGAAGAGAAGTAAATAGAACTATCAGAAAAGCAAAAAGAGATTCATGGGAAAAGTTTGGAAGCAAGCTGGCTGAAGAAGAAAGATCAGCAGTGAAAAACTACTACAAAAAAATCAAAGGCATGAGAAACAGGAATGAAGAATACAACCCAACAGAAATTATAAATGATGAAGTTGGCCAACCTTTAATAGAACCTACTAAAATCTTAGCAAGGTGGAGTAATTACTTTGAAGCATTACTTAGCTGCAATAAAACAGATAAAAGCAGGGAAGAACATAAAAACAACTCGGAACTAACAGCAGAGGAACTAGAACCAGGTATATTATTGGATGAGGTAAAATATGCCATTCGAACCGCGCCTAGACTAAAGGCGACAGGTATTGATGATCTACCAGCTGAGGCCATCAAGGCAGCAGGAGAAACGGGAGCAATATGGTTAAAGAGAATATTTCAGGTGGCATGGGAAAATCAAGAAACACCATCAGATTGGCAAACTGCTGTCATTGTCCCGCTGTGGAAAAATAAAGGAAGTAAGAGGGAATGTACTAATTACAGAGGAATATCACTTCTCAGTCACACTGGGAAAATGTATGCTAAGATCATCGAAAAAAGGCTGAGACCATTGATAGAGTATCAACTTTCAGAAGCACAGATGGGCTTTCGACGAAACAGAAGTTGCACAGATGCCATTTATACATTGAGACAACTATCAGAGAGGGCAATAGAACATGATAAGACATGTTTGTTGACATTCATAGACCAAGAAAAAGCCTTCGATAGAGTCGACAGGAATATGTTGTGGGAATGTATGGGGAAAAAAGGAATCAGCAATCATCTCATTAATATTTGCAAAAGCCTGTACACACGTAGTGAATGCTGCATAAGATCAAAGGCAGGGTTGTCTAGAACTTTTATAGTGAACTCTGGTGTGCGTCAGGGCTGTGTACTATCGCCGCTTCTTTTCATAACATACATGGACGCCATATGTAGCGAAACAGACTTTAATCAGGAAGAAGATATAACAGAATTACTTTTCGCCGACGACCAGGTACTAATAGCAGAAAATATGGAATGCCTACAGAACCACCTAAATCAAATTAGTAACAAAGGGGAGGAATATAATATGAAAATAAACACTACGAAGACAGAGACAATGATGATAGGAAGACATAAAGACAATTTAGAAATTAAATTAAAAAACAACACCCTGAGACAAACAGAGGAATTTAAGTATTTGGGAGCAATTTTTACTTCAGACGGAAAACTGGACAGAGAAATTAGCTCCAGATGTGCCAAAGCTAATCAAGTAATGGGCCAACTATCTCCCCTGTTGACACACAAGCAGATACCTCAGAGTACTAAAGTGAATCTTATCAGAACTATTTTTTGGCCAATACTATGCTATCAGTGCCAAACGTGGACACTTACATCCTCCAATGAACGTAAAATTGTGACAACAGAGATGAAATGCCTTAGAAGAGCTGCAGGAGTTTCAAGGAAAGACAGAATACAAAATCATGAAATCAGACGAATGCTAGGAATAAAGCCAGTCTTACAGGTCATCAAAGAACAACAAATGAAATGGTTTGGACACCTAACAAGAATGCCCTGGTACTATCTGCCACAGCGAGCCACACTAAAACGTTACAACGGGTATAAAGCGAGTGGAAGACCTCGGAAAAGATGGAGTGATGGCATTAAGAACAGCCTTACAGAAATGAACATCAGTCTTAATAGTGCTCTTGACAGAGCTCATCAACGAACATTACATCTCCCCCCGACACTTCGATGAGGTACAAGGTGGAAGAGAAGAAGAAGAAGAAGAATAGCTTAGTGACTTTTCGGTGTTAATTGTCCAAAACTGGGATGCAACCTGTTAATTAACAGTCATGTCCTTGTAGGAGAATAATTATATTGTAGACAACATCTAGTTTCTGTTTTAAACAGACAACGATTCAACGCATTCACTTAGCATTTTTATAGTAACTGAGTGACACGAACTTTTCAAAATATCAAAGTGCACATGTTTTAGAGGTATTCCGTGCCAAAAGAGGAATTTAACTTCCATGTGATCAAGCTCCTGATTAGCCTCTCTCGAAATAGTTTACTATATGGCATACAGGCTGTTAATTAAAGCTTATTGGGCATCCCTTCACATGTTAAACTATTTTTACGGTTGTTGTCAAATTAAACAGTTTGTTACAGTTACTGATTCTTTTTTTTTTCTAGGGTACCACAACATATTAGTCCGACACAAATCAACGAATTTCGCTGCTGTAAGTAGACAGCACCAGCTGTGCAATTGTAAATATGAAATCATAAGGACTTGTGAAATCTAAGACCACATGGAAACAATCGTGTTGATCCGTACAGAAGATTTAAATATATATATATATATATATATATATATATATATATATATATATATATATATATATATATATATATATATATATATATATATATATTTAAGTTTGAGAGCACAACTTTTGGAATGCACTATATTTATAAATAATAAAATGTACGACATGAGTAAGGTCAGACTGCCCTGAGGGTGTCCCCACCTTGTCCACGTTATCATGTTTCTTAGTGACTCTAATAATAATAATAATAATAATAATAATAATAATAATAATAATAATAATAATAATAATAATAAAAACCAAGTGAAAGTCATGACACCGATTGTGTAAGTCCGTTGTTCTTAAAGCTACACCTATTAAACTTAAATTCATTCGACTTGTTTAAATGATATAATTTGGTTGGCATTTCAATTCTGTTTCTTTCCGTCAACTTTTTTTTTTTTTTTTTTTAAATAACGAGTTTTTTGGTGTCGTAGTTTCCAGACTTTCTGGATTATCTACGCCTCTCGGCACAGCACCGCTGACCCAAGCGTGCTTTTCTGTTAAAATGAATTGACTTAATGCATGGCCGACCAAGACCTATCAATTTGGCAAGGATAAATTGTGATTAAAGTTCCTGGTACATCACGCGATAAGCAGCCCACGGTGAGAGTGACTTCCCTTCCCATTGATGCCTCGATCTGGTGTAGCGCATGCACTATGTCCCAGGGGTTTCAGGCGTAGTGAGTAGTATTTCACTCCTTGTTGCCAGCGGCTGGCGATTTTGCATCTTCTATGCTGTTAGCTTTTACCGGTCCCAAAATATGTACAACTGGTCCTAACCACAACCCCCTTACTCCACAGCCTCAGCCTATGTCCCACGAATGTGTGCAACCTCTGTTATAAGCTGCGTACAGTCGTGCGACATAGGATGCACCCCTGCGAAATAGTACAAGTGCAACCCCAGATCGAGGCATCAATGGAAAGGAATGTCACTCTCATTATGGGCCACTGAACGTGATTAGAACCGAGCTCCTTCTTATAGACTGACTGCTATCCCCATGTAATAAACAAACAGACACTGTAACAATCTGCGCTCCATAGAAAGACTATAGCCAGGCGCACACTCAATTTGGGGGTTTCAGGTTCGATTCTCGGCACAGTAACTATATTTTTGTTTCTATATTTATGTTATCTAATGTGTCCTTTTATCTTTTTACTTCTTTCAATGAGTGCCGATTAATACATTGTTTGTTTATTATACATATAATATTTATACGGTCTTGATGCCCCCCCCCCCTTCCCCAACCCTTTTCTGATTATATATGTGAGTTTTGTGTATTAATGTTTCACAGGGCGCGGCGTCTGAGGCCACCTATCAAAGCATAACATGGAAGACTAGGGTGTCTCTCATAGTCGGTATTCTATTCTTTGAGGTGTCCTTCTTGTTAAGTCCTTGCCATCTTCATGGTTACCATTCATATTTCCGTGAAACACATATCTTATCGGTACAGTCATGTTTCAACCACCATTTTAACAAAAAACAATAATATATACCAACACATAACAAAAACAGATATTAACAAATAACAATAATATATGCTGATAAGTAACAAAAGTACATACTAACAACAAAAAAAAAAAAAAAAACACAATAATACAAGCTTTCCAATATAATAAACACAAACAAAACGTGAAAGTTGCACCTATGGAGCCTTCATCAGCACATACATAAATAAAACAATACCACACAAAGACACAACATCACTTAGCTTAGTATCTCGAAGCAGCCAGGTCGATGTCTTGTCAGTAGACTGAGAGGCACATAGGACCGGAGAATAAATACCCCCGGGGAATCCCAGGGGCCGTAACTGGACACAAGAATACATACTAACAAATAACAATAATTAATGCATTCTATCAAATAACAATACTACATACTAACAAATAATAAAAAATAATACATTCCAACAAAAAACAATACTACATACTAACAAATAATAAAAATACAAGAAAATGTTGGGTCCCTGGGGCACAGCCACAAAGAAATCGTAGGGGAAAAATGATTGATGGGATGTGGTGGGAAGCTTTCACGTTATTTTAATTTTCTAGAACAGTGTTCCAGCGGTTTAGTTAGTGAATCACTTGCAGCTACATGAATTAGAATCCTTATTCCCAGCTGATTATACTGTAGGTTGAGCAACTGTCGGCTGGTTGAAATATAACTGTTTTATGCGTTTGAATGGGCTTTCTGAAATGTGTGCCTGATTGATCAACATCCTTAAGGTCTCTATCCTACAGACTACATCCTGGGAGAGAACAACTTCCTACATACGGTATCCCGTTACATAATAAGGCAGACATTTGTTGCCGGCTCATCTAGAGATTAACAGAACCCATTAGCGTGCAGCAGCCCACTGATTCAAGAACACTGTTCTAGAAGACTTTAAGCCGCAGGGCGCTTCGGTCTTGTTTAAGTGCGCAAATCACTAACAATAACTATATGACATGTAACAAATACATTTAATAATACATTCGAAATAATATGAGATAATGAATACTTAAAGAGTTAGAGGGTTGAATTAGCTCCACTTCACATTTGGTAAGAAGTTCCTCCATCCTCCAAAATATTATTCAGGGGCCTAAGGTGCCTTAGCTGACATGTTCCAGTCTGGCTCGGCCACACAGCGAGGATGAATCCAACGATGTCGACAGCGATCTTGCAGCATAAACATTGAAACAACAGGAGGCAGCGGGGGTCCTAAACGAAGAAGCAATGAGGGTTACTAAAGGCCTGTTACTTCACAGTATGACATAGCAAGCAACCAAACGCGCTCTAGCACCGCTACCTTTGACCTGTTTAACTCCAACGCGTGGTACGGGGCAAACAAACAACAAGGACAACGAAGGAGAAAGAATACAATATTTTTCCAACAGACATGCACCCAAAACAAATAAAATAATGCATAATCATTCTACTGCCTCCCACAACATCAATGAAAAGATTATCCAGAATTAATCAACACCAAACTTTAACACTTCCTTAAACTAGATCTCGATTTCGCCACATGTAAGTCTGCATCGCTGGGCGTTTTTCAATAAACCCATATTATCGACGGCTTTCGATTGTTTTGATTACATCCTGGCTTTGCGAGATGTAGTGAAAACTAGGTATCATTGATCTAATAGCGATATTGCTTTCCTTTTATCCGAATTTATGATTACCCCGTATGGCAATATGACTGTAGGCATTTGCTAACAGACTATAAAGGATATTATGTATTTTAAATAGATGCATAGATTTGATGAGTTTAGCGATAAAGTTCTCAGAGTTTGTGTAACTGGAAGCTGTAGCAATATCTAAATATAAGCTGGCGATATTCTAGCATAAGCAAAAATTAATCCAGTGAACTGTGACTAGTAGTGCTAGCAGAACATACCTCAACTTTGCAAGTGGACTGAGGCAGCATACAAAGAAACTCCACACGGGAGCATGTACAGCAGGAGTCTACCAATCATCAGTAGAAGTGATCCCTCGTCCACAACTGTTTCGGCCCACGAGCTCCTAGACGTTTTCAGAGGGTGGGCCCACCTGAGTTCTTGAAGCTCAGGCTTGATCTGCTCCTGCTGCACGTATTACCGGATGTTCTCGGACAGGGACAAGACGAAACTGGTGACTATACAACAGGTACTATGAGATTCGAAGTTTATTTACATAGTTGTTGCGGTAGCCTTTTAGATCAGTCAGCATACCTTGACGACCAAGTGGCAAGCTTACGGTTGGTTTATCGGACACAATAGGAATAAACTCACAGGGAGCAAGTACAGCAGGGATCTACCAGTCATCAGTAGAAGTTATCCTCGTCGAGAAACTTTTAGGCCCACGATCTTCTAGACGTTTTCAGTGGTGGGCCCACCTGAGTTCATGAAGCTCAGGGCTGGTACCCTGCTGCACGAAATTACCGGATGGTGTTTTTCTTTCGGATAGGAACAAGACGACTTGGTGGTTTCGCAGAAGGTACTGTGAGATAAGAAGCCGCCACGGTAGCCTAATTAAAGCAGTCAGCATACCTGGACGACCGAGCGACAAGCTTACGGTTGGTTTACCAGACACATGTTGGACTTTTGTTAGCAGGTGGCAGAGGATCACAGCAGACAATTCGGACACGATGGACTTTCAAAGGGTGAGAAACCCTTTTCCACTAGAAACCCGGACCAGCTCACCGAAGCCCGTCCCCTACGTTGTTTCGTTGCGTCCAAAGCCAGCTCGAGGCCTTTTCGGCTACCTCGCCCAGTTTTTTAAGTGTTCGTTTCCGTTCATTACCGCGCAATCCTAGTTCTTTAATCACATTGTACAGTGAAGTGGAGACGAGACCTCTCGCTCCCACTTCGACGGCAAAGACACGTACCGTGTACGCCTCGTCTCTCCTCAGACCGGCTGATAAATCACCGTTTTTCTCGAGCTTGTACGTGTGATTTTCGTCCAAACGCGACTCATACGGTACGGTCAGCTCAATCAGGAAGAGCTGCCGTTTCTCCGCAGTGTGGAGAACTTTGTCAGGTCTCAGGCCGGTCTTCCGGATTAACTCGGGGTACCTTTCATGGCCTGGCAGATCAACCGCCAGTAACCAGTCCCTCGCAGAGTCTAGCATAGATGGAGCGAATGCGTTTCGGTTGACCTTACCTATTTAAATCTGCCCAGCCTTGAGGAAACGAATGGGGACGTTCGTAGAACTAACCCTTGCGTTGGCCCTCATTCTAGCCTGGTCAACAACTCTTTTAGCACCTTGTTGTGTCGCCAGGTGTATCGGCCTTGACCTAGGACCTTCCTGCACGCGGACAGGACGTGCTCAAGAGTCTGCTTCGCTTTGCACAACGGGCAAGTCGGATCGTTAGTCGCAGACCATTTAACCATGTTAACACCGGACGGTAATACATCGTAACACATGTTAGACTTTGTTGGCAATTGGTAGAGAGACACGGGCAGACAATTTAGACACGAAGGACCTAAGGCAAGCTAGAGAGAGGTGACTTCGTTTGTTTGTTCTAGTATCCAGAAGCCATGAGTTGTTAACCCTTAGGCTCTTTATTATGGATATCGCAACCTTTGGGCCTTGATTCCATTGTAAATACCGTAAATCTGGGAGAAATTTGGCTTTTCTGAAAACCCCCGGGAGTGAACCCGCACCACAAGGAGTTCATCACCCGGTCACCGCGCAATCCGGTTTAGCCAACTACGCTAGAGAGTTGGGCAGAGGTCACTTCAGAGAGAAAACCAGTATGACAGAGTATGATGTTTTGATGTGAACTATGTGGCTAAGACGCTCAGACCGACGGAAGACTTTCCTGTCATAGAAAACGCTGCTTCCCCAAAAAAGCTGTACACCTCCATGGCCTCTAGGGACCGAGAGTGCCTACAAACAAAATATACCTATTTACAGTAGAAGCGAAAA
Organism: Candidula unifasciata; assembly: GCA_905116865.2. NCBI lineage: Eukaryota > Metazoa > Mollusca > Gastropoda > Stylommatophora > Geomitridae > Candidula > Candidula unifasciata. The sequence continues at coordinate 536,089 of CAJHNH020002524.1, read as the reverse complement.
TACAGTTGACACGTTAGTCCGTTCCAAAAATCTTGCCATCAGACGTTAACAAATATCTCGAAAAATCCCTTACGAATCAACCCTATTATTGCATGCGCACTTTGATTTCCTACGCCAGTATGATTTTAAATTTTACAACTGAACAAGCTACTGCTGTTTTCTTCCACAGACGAATTTCTTTGTTCTGTGTCCGAATAATAATTTATGTACCCTAACAAAGAGAATATACAGTAATTGACAATAATGATGTATTTGTTACGAGCTAAACAACAAACCTTATTGTAGTACATGACATATTCACTTCACTATTCAAATTAAATTCGCCTTTGTTTCTCGTACGGATTACCGTCAGAGAGCGTTTCATGTTTTGCTCCTTTCGCCTCAAGACATTTACAGCAAACATGCTAACTGTTTGCTTTGAATCGGCCCCTTTCTGTTTTTATACGCCAAAAAAAAAAAAAATTAAAACTGGATGTTTGTTTGAACACTGATTATTTTCATGTAAGGGCATGAAGAAAATAGGGTTGCGAGGAGTGATCAAGGGACCTGGTCGACGATCAGCGCTCAATGGAAAGATGAGACAGATCTTCAATCAGACAGTTATTGAAACCATCGGAATTGGAACTCTGCGCTTGATGCTAAAGTTGGGGATGGAGCGCTTTTAGGAATGTCCTGATGCTCTGATCTCGATTCCTAATTAAACGTTAAACATTTCTTTATAATTACCACCATTATAACTAAGATAGGTTACTAAAACATCGTTATATAGCAGTGATATTCTAAACTAACTGTTGCATGTCACTTGAAACATGACGTATTAAATTCGATTTAAATACGGCACGCGAATAATCGATTTCAAAAAGTCTACAGCCAATAAAGATACAAACTAAAGGATTTAGAAAATGTAACAAAATGCTAAGCTCCAACTTGATTACTGCTGAAATATATAATTCACATGTATTTTAAGTAACCGTCGTCATCATGTTGCCCTGCACATATTCACTACCGTGATTAAGAGCAGACGTTGTGTAGCGGCTGGATGTTAG
>CAJHNH020002524.1:522543-530043 GCA_905116865.2 Candidula unifasciata | reverse complement strand
TTAATCAATAAAGAGGCAGATGCAGCCATCTTAAATGTACAGAACATGTTATAGTTTTAGACTTATCATAATAGACTCTAGTGTGAGTACCATTTATACACTAGTCATATGTCTAGAGGGTATTCAATCTCTTGCCCCTTCTTCTTAATCGTGTCCAGATTTACAGTTCCAGTTGCTGCAGCGATCATCTCTTGTAGGTGCTAAATGTTAATAATCTGCGCAGTGACTTTTCGAACCTCTTGGTCAAAGGTAACTTTAGACCTCTTTGAATATTTGAAGACACAACATGTTCAGTCTTAGTCGAGTGTTTAAGCCTCACTACAATCAGGTCACACCATATTTACTCCGTTCCTGTGGTAGTAAAAATCAAATGAATTGTTCGTCACTGTCCCATTTGAAAAACTGGTGGGCAAACAATTAGTCCTATAACAATCCAGAAATATGCGCATGCAGTATATGCAAAAGGCAGTTTTGCTAGAGGCGCCAAAGCCAACAGTCACAAACAGAAATGCAGTTTGTCGTTGATTGAAGTATGCGGTCACACTAAGTTAGCTATGCATACCTCGAACTATTGAGTAGAATTATTAAGGTATTTCACCAGCTCACACGTAAACCGACTAACAGCCATAATAAAAAAAAACCTCTGTACAGCATGTTTATATCCATCAAATATTTCTTTCATTATAACAGTAGATTATCACGGCAGTCATTGTTGATGACCTTGTATATACTATGATAAGTAAGTAATTCAGGGACTGAAAAAAGGGATATTCATTCCAACCGAGGACACCGGAGTCAGACATGTTCACTCACAATAAACCAGAGAAGAAAATTAGTAACCATGGAAATAAGATTCTCGAGAATGGCTGCATGAGTGCCCATAAGAGACAAAATCAGCACTGTGATAGTAAGAGAACAAGTCGCCAGAGAACCACTTCTAAATTACATACAAAGACAGCAATTCAAATGGTGTGCTTATACTATTTAAGAAATGGACGGAAAAAACACAGAAGACCGTAGATGACGAGGCAGAACAAGAACCATATAGAATGATAACATCAGAGAAACTCTACAACAGCACGATGTGTCTATGATCGAGGCTGTCAGAAATGCAAGAAGCAAAACCTTACATCTGCCTCTAAACACAAAACAGTGAAAGAGGGAGTGAAGGAGAACAAAAATGCAGGGATTCATATTATACTAGAGAGGTATCACGCCCATTCTGCTAGGCTCAAAGTTTCGTAGATCACTCGGTGGGGGGGGGGGGGGGGGGGCGTGATCACCATTACACCGACCGCCTTTACTTTCTAGGACATGACGTGGTAACCATTTTAGTTTGGTTCTACTTGGTAGAAAAGGACATTTCAACTGGATGTGGATTTAAACACAAGACCTTCTCTCTGTAGGCGAACGTCAAGCCACTTCGCTAGTCCGGCTCTTAAAATCATGAAGCTAGCAGAAAAAGCTGTCTGAATAACCTGGTGACGTAAAAAATGTCCTTTTTATTTTATGTTTATTATAATTTATTATAAAACTACATAAAATAATAATAACAACCTTAATAATGATTACAAACAACACTGAAGCAAGCAAACATACTCACTTAAATAGAAGGCGAAAGCCCTTTACAGAAATCAGTTACAACTGGAATTGACAGATCTATCTCCTAAACTGTTGCTTACAAATTCATTGTCATTCTGTAGCCATTTGTGATACGACACACAAGTGTGACTATTCAGTTAAGTTAACTAAGTGGCTACAATGTTAAAATCAGGTATCTTCACAGACCAGAGGCCATAGACAGATCACTTTTGCAATAAGTTGACACTTATCCGAGGACCACTTGTTAGACCTTGGCGGGCCGGATTTGGTCTGCATACCGCTTGTTGAATAGCCCTGCTGAATAGGGCAGTCGTTCCAATGTTTGTTGGCATGGCAATCACAAATTCGAATTCCTGTTGAAGAAGTATACATTACTGCTGAATACAACATACATATAGGAGCAATGAGTATAGTAAAACTAGAATCAAGTCGTAAGACAAAGAAGGCGACACCTTAATGGGTATATCATTGGGAGAAGAAGACAGACATTTACTAATTAGATACTGAAATAGCAACCATTTGGTTTGAGGAAAAAAGAACGTCAAGAAGAAAAACCTAAAACGAAAACCGTTGACAAAAGCCAAAGATGCTGGAATGTGTTAGATCAATGATATCAAAAGGTTTGCATAGAACAGAACGTAATGTGAGAGAAGACTGCCAGCCCGGTATGACGTTGGTAAAGAGAATTATGATGTCATGGGAAAGTGAGTATATTCTCTTCCCCCCTTCCCTCTCCCCCAAAGCTAAAAAAAAATAAGACACCGGAATCCCAATGGAGAATCATTATTCAATAAATTTTAGAGACATGTATAGGTCATTCAAAAAGCACATCGAGCATATAATAACAGACATGGATAAATAATATATATGATATATCTAGGACAATATGCTAGCTGCAATAGATGGCACACTGTATAACAACTTGGCATGAAAGGCTAAAAGCCTTTTCCCACCAATGAAGGATAAGAAACACTAGAAGAGAAATTGTACTGTGTACAACAGTGCCCATGGTTGAGTGGCGTCATCTGCCAAAGTGTTTGAAGAAAAGTATAGTAACCATTCATCCCTGACGTTCTGGTCACGCCAACGTCTCTCATTATTATTGCTGCCCACTTGGCGTCATGGAGTTGCATGCTTGAGTGAGATCAAGCAGAAAACAGGAAATAGGGTTTTGTTAGTTTCATAACAATATATTCCAACGGAGCTAGTTTAACGGAAAACCCGAGAATAGGGAGGTATTATTGGGAGCAAAGTGCGTCTATTTTTAGACATTATCTCATTAAAAATCGTATAAATAAATTCAGTCCACATACTTGTTTTAGCCTGGTCTTTGCGCTTCTTTCCTTCTTTTCATAGTGCTGTTTTTCAAAGACTATGCTTCAATGAACACTGAGGGAGGGAAAGGGGGGGGGGGGGTGTAGGTTAGTCAAAGAAGAGAAGGGCAAAGAAAAACCTGTAAGGACAACATGAAGAAATGGACATGACTAAGTTATACAATTATTCATCAAGCCGAAGACAGAGAAAGTTGGCAGATTTTGTGTGTTTGTGCTTTCATCAATACACCTGCTCGACCCTAATTGGTCAAGGGTTATGTTATGTTAGTGCTGTTTATCCTACCGCTACTGCTGCTGCTACAACTGCTGCTGCTACTGTTGCCGCTACTGCTGCTCTGCTCCTGCTGTGCTCTATCTGCTGCTGTTACTATTACTAAGATTACTTTTATTGCTAGTGCTACTTCTACTACTACTGCTGCTGCTACTGATGCTGCCACTACTAGTAATACTAGTGCTGCTGCTTTACTGCTGCCCAACTATTGTTTCTTCTTCTCCTTATTCTTTCACCAACTCCTCCACCTCTTCTTCTTCTTCTTTTTCTTCTTCTTCTTCTTCTTCTTCTTCTTCTTCTTCTTCTTCTTCTTCTTCTTCTTCTTCTTCTTCTTCTTCTTCTTCTTCTTCTTCTTCTTCTTCTTCTTTTCTTCTTCTTCTTCTTCTTCTTCTTCTTCTTCTTCTTCTTCTTCTTCTTCTTCTTCTTCTTATTCTTCTTCTTCTTCTTCTTCTTCTTCTTCTTGTTTCTTTTCTTCTTCTCTTCTTCTTCTTTTCTTCTTCTTCTTCTTCTTCTTCTTCTTCTTCTTCTTCTTCTTCTTCTTCTTCTTCTTCTTCTTCTTCTTCTTCTTCTTCTTCTTCTTCTTCTTCTTCTTCTTCTTCTTCTTCTTCTTCTTCTTTATATTATTATTATTTTTTTCAAATTCTTTTTCGCCGTTTTCTTCTTCCTCTTCTTCAAATTCTCCTTCTTCTTCTCTTCTCCATCATTTTCGTCTTTGCATTGTGTTCTTAGTTACTTTCATATATAAACACGCCAGTTCGTCGCAAACACAGCAACCTCCCGTCAGATGTTTTCTTGGCGTGGCTTACATGTTTCCCAAGATGTTGGGACATTTATCTCACTGTCCACAAATACATTGACCAACAAGGTACTGAACAAGGTACAAGAGCACCAATTTGAGATCAGATAGATATGGCGAGTTTGGTTTACCCCCACATGTCCAGCGAATTTCAACAAGTTGGAATTGTCTTTTATTGAATTTAATTTTGCCCGCCACCAGCAGCGTCACAGTTGATGCAAGGGTGGCGAATGCCGGCAGTTTGGAACGCCCTGTTATATGAAGGAGTACGCTGGCAGTTTGGGACGCCCAGTGACGTCAAGGTGAATGCTGGCAGTTTGGGACGCACTGTGATGTCAAGGTAAATCAAGAGCTCAGGTGAACCCGTCCAAAGCCTCCTTAACATGATTCCCTCTGAATACCCACACGCCAGTCGTAAGCATCTGTGGTGTGGACATCGAGAGAACGGACACCATGAAATACCTGGGCCTGACATTTGACAGATGCTTGTCATACAAATTCCACGTAGACAACGTCATACTTAGAGCCAGGAAAGGTTTTACAGCACTCAAGGTGCTAGCAGCAGCTGATATTGAACAACGCCTACTTTTCCTTCTCTTTCAAGGGCTTGTGCTTAGCGTCATTGACTATAGTCTTACCCTTCTCACTGTCAGCAAAACCCAGCTAGAAAGACTGGACCGAGGATAAAATGAGGCCATGAGACTCATACTCGGCTGCACAAAAGACACCTCCTGCAACGCCATGCGTTATGTCCTGGGTTTGCCGACGATGACTATCAGATACAAAGTGACACAGGTCAAGGATTACATGAGGGGATCGGCAGACCTTAACCACCCAATGCACAAAGCTATACACGACACAAAAGAAATGCGTCTCAAAAGAGGCCGCTCTTGGATGGCAAAGGCTGAGGATTTAGTCCAGCAGGTATGTGACCTAGACGTGATCATATAATGCTTCAGGTCAAAATGGACGCTAGGCACGGCCACCTTTTTTCCCCCTGCCAGAAAGTAGCCGTTGCATTTTTGTTCCATTTGTAGACTGGAAGGATAAAGTTTCGTCGCCCAGCTCCTGAGCTGAGTGCATGGCGTGACACTGTGAGCTACGTGTATTTTTCGTTAGCACATTAGCGGAGCAACTATGGGGTGACCTGTTTGCTATGAAACTGAAACTAGGATTACCAGATTAATAAGGTAAATGCTGGCAGTTTGGCACGCCGTGTTATATGGAGGAGAATTCTGGCAGTTTGGGACGCCCTGTGATGTCACGGAGAATGCTGGCAGTTTGGGACGCCGTGTTATATGGAGGAGAATTCTGACAGTTTGGGACGCCCTGTGATGTCAATGAGAACAAAATATCCGACCCTTGTCTTGACATTCGAAATAAGCCAAGGAGAAAACGGTTGACACTGATCAGGCCATAATAACCGGCTGGATTAGGGCTCTTGACAAAAAAGGATAAGAGGTGTCGGCACAAAGAAAACCTTGGGTCTCGTAAAAGCGTGGGGGCAAGAAGTTTGGAGAGGGAGGGCAGTGGGTGACTTCAGTCCAGCTACATATCTTGTCGAGTCTCCAGGGCCGGTTAAAGTAACGGTAATCTCCCCAAATAAAGTAGGCCACTTTTCATTCACAAGTTTGTTAGGCTTGTCGACTTTCCTGAAGGTTACTGATGTGTCCCTCTCTGCTGTTTGCTTTCTATGTTGTCTTGCTTTTACGTTTTAATTCCGTGAAATAGAATGCCTGTGATATAGGTTGCAGCACTCTCTAGGGTGGTTGTGTTTGGGCCAGCTGCTCCATGTTTCTGGAGCGTTAAAAGCACTGGCGTACTGAAACATAAAACGTGCGATATCAACAGTATCGCGAAACACCCCTCTGACCTAGTGCGAATGTCACGGGATTCAGAAACTACCAATCAGAAGTGACCTAGTGTGTATATACCCCAGGTTTGGAAAGATTAACGTTACGTATTCTCAAGGGCCTATTATGTGCGAACATAATATCATAACATAAACCTTGACCTGTTAGGGACATGGATATGTATTGATTGAAGCACTAGCACATAAGCCAGCCCTTTCTCTGCCCCCCCCCCCCTTTTTTTTTTCATCTTTCTTTATTCTTCCGTTTGATAAATAAGTGTATGATAACTTAGTCCTGATAACATCAAGTAACAGACAGGACTAAGTTATCATACACTTATTCATCAATCGGAAGACATAGAAAGATGGCAGGATCTATGTGCTAGTGTTTCCATCAGTACACCCCCACGACCTAACAGGTCAAATGTTAATTTATGTTATTATATGCGAGATTATATGTTCATTTTCTGAGAGGGAAATATCTCGGAGAAAGGGGGAGGTGGGGGGAGGGGTCGGGGGCAGTGTCATAGTGTTCGGGTTCCCCTGCAAGTGCTATTGGTGTTTGAAGCTTGTTGGTGTCATTGAGTGTTGTCTATGCATACGCTTAGATAAAGCATTTGACCGGGTCAACCGTCAACAACTTTGGAAAACATATATGGTCTGTTGAGTAAGCTTCTAGTAAACATGTGTAAATATATATTTCAACAGCTACTGTATTCTGAGATCAAAGGTCGGAATGACTGAAAAGTTATAATTACAACACGTAGTCAGCCCGACACTTGTTAAATTCCGGTATATGTTAGTTGCTAGAACAGAACAGCCAATCTAGAAATACATAACAAAACAACACTTCAGCCAAGAAAAACATGCAAGTTCTTGCTTGTTGCTCTGATGGTTGCCTCGACCATGGGTGCGTCATGCAGTGACAAAAGTTATTCTTCTGGTTGCCTCGACCATGGATGGGTACGTTGTGCAGTGACAAAAGTTGTTCTTCTGGTTGCCTCGACCATGGATGGGTACGTCGTGCAGTGACAACAATTGCTCTGATGGTTGCCTCGACCATGGATGGGTACGTCGTGCAGTGAAAAAAATTACTATGATGGTTGCCTCGACCATGGGTACGTCGTGCAGTGACAAAAATTGCTCAAAAATGGGGGACGTCGTGCAGTACAAAAAAGCCCTGAGGTTTTTCACCATGGGGGGACGCGTGCGTGAAAAATTGTCTGTGGTTGCCTCCACAAAGGGTACGGTCGTGCCGTACAAAATTCCCGAGGGTTTCCTCAAATGGGGTACGTCGGGAGTGACAAAAAATTTCTTGATGGTTGCCTCAAATGGATGGGGACGTCTGCAGTACAAAAATTCCTTTTTGGTTGCCTCGCCATGGATGGGGACGTCGTGCAGTGAAAAAATTGCTCTGATGGTGGGGCCCCACCTTTTGGGACGCCCTGCAGTGACAAATTTTCTTGTTCCTCCCAGGGGACGTCGTGCAAAATGACAAAATTGTTTGGTTGCCTCAATGATTCTGTATGGACAAAAATTGTTGTTTTTTTGCCTCGACCCCTTTGGAGTGTGCTTTCAAAATTTTTTCTTCTGGTTGCCTCGACCATGGATGTCGTGAGTGAAAAATTTTTTTTGGTTCTGTTTT
>CAJHNH020002524.1:510000-519611 GCA_905116865.2 Candidula unifasciata | reverse complement strand
CCCCCCCCCCCCTCTTTCCCACTTTTCCTTCCACCATATAATGCTAACCTGTGTATGTGAATATGAAAGGGCTGAGGGTATTGCTGTGCTGTGTGAGTTTATGAGCGATATAATGATTGAAGAATCGACATCGTAGCTCACCAGGCAAGGATGATCTGTCTGCCACAGGAAATAACTTAAGGTGTTAAAGCCGCAAATGAAATTCCCCCATGGTTAGTCTTGAGTTTCACATATTCTCAACACACCTGTGTAGCGATTGTTTACAATCTGTCTTCCACAAAGTGTGACATTTTCATTTAATCCATGTCCTCTAACGTTTAAAAATAGGTAATATGTCGTCGACCAGATGGCTGGCAAAGGTGTTCAGCCCACCAGGAAAATTGGAACCAAGAGGGCTTTGGTACCTTAAGCACGCCTCTACCCTTATTTTTATTTAAAAATGCCCAACTTCCAGAATCAAGTTGGCTTCAAGCCCTTTCCTTTCTACAGAATTTATACAGGGGCTGAGTTGCCCCCTAACAATGTATGGGCGTTTTCATTTTGAAGTATCTGTTTATATGTATATTTTGTCAAACATGTCGGCTCTGTGGCTAAGTCGATGCGAACGCTTCCTAATGCCGGGATGCCGGGTTCGATCCCAGCTGCGGGCCATGCCCCTTGCGTTGGTTTTGACAGTGGTATCAAGAAAGCCGACCGTCCAGAGGCAATGGCAAACTACTGGACGTAAATTTGCCTAGAAAAACCACACAACAGCCAGGGGCTGTTGGGATTGGTTCTGCCACCATTCGGATGAGGATCACCCGGGGAAAAGTCGCAGAAACCTGCTCAAACCATACTTATATTGGGGCACCGACAACAACTAGGATACGGCTTCAAAACAACCAAATTACGTCTCTTTTCAACATGGAGCTTTTTTTTTTTTTTTTTTTTTGAAAAAACTATTCGGCATACAAAATTAATTTTAAAATGATGATATAAATTTGAAAAAATATAAATAATAATAATATTTTAGCACATGAACAAGAACTGGGCTATCTTCCGAATAACAGCCCCAAATTATGGAGGCCGAAAATATACCCTAACAGGGCCTCAGTCAGATGTAAATTGCGGATGTAAAATACCGTGAAAAAGCTTCCACCGAGTTAAAGTCACTGCCGAGAGGGGCTAAATTAGATGGCTGGGACTCACGAGCAGCAGCTACCGCATTTCATGCAGCGTCCTCCGTTTTATTTGCTCGTGAGTCCCAGCGGCGCGGTAGATACCTTCGGCGTTTTGATGTTTAGTCGCCGGAAGTGGTCCGCAATTTACATATGACTGAGGCCCTGTTAGGGTATATTTTCGGCCTCGATAATTTTGGACCGACATTCGGAGGATAGCCCAAGAAATGTGTTTCTTTCTCTTAGTCCTACAGCCGCCTATGACATTCATAAGATTACCCTCTCCCCCCCCCCCCCCCCCCGCCTATGATTATTTCCTGTTTGTCGCCGCCCCTGATGTACACAGAGACAACTAGCAGGAACAATGACCGCATTAAGTACAATAGTGCATTCCTCTTTGTACTTGAAGTTATGCACGGTGAGGGGACATAACTACTCTAGCTAAGTAAACACGGCAGCAAGTCTTAGAGCTGTAAAAGATCCCGAATTTTGTCGAGCAGAGAGGATTTATGTCACCTGGAGGTAATAATTGTGGAAATATAATATTGACTTAACCTTGGGGATAAAAGATCACACGACCTCTTTTGGAACTATAATGTTTATGTAACAAGTTAAAAGAAAATGTTTTCCAAAGTGCTTTTTGGTTTGTTTTGGTGAAATTGAAATACAGATAGATGAAACTCGCAATGGAAACATGAAACCTGCAGAGCAATACTAAGAGAACTGATAGAAAATAAAATAGTTTACTAATAATTACATAACTATAAGAAAACGGAAATGTGGTTATCTTTAATTACCTCTTTCAGACGCCCATTACTTAGTACTGGAAATGCTCTGGTGCAACAGTTAAATGTAAAATAATAATAATAATAATTTAAAAACCAAAAGCAGTTTAAGATATTTACAGTCTTGTTCAGAAATCTTATGATTAATTCAAATACTCTTCTTTACAATATATTAATTTTAGTATAGTTTTACTAAGGCTTAAACTGTTTTGTGGTTACTTCACACATCGTTGCTTTACTGCGCGTTTTTTAAAAAATAAGTTTCCGGATGCAGTAGGTGTCAGGTATTGTGCAGTAACTGAAAAACCTTTACCTAGTTTGATGACAACAGATTAATTTTCATGTGTTTCGCGTAGTTGTTTGGTTGCCTCCAATTCCGTTACTGTATATTTTATTTAGTAAAGTGTAATTGTAACGTAAATTCGGGTTCTGTTGCTAACACAATGTGAGTTCACTTCGTATTGCAGACATGCCTGGTTTGATGCCTGCTGCAAGCGAGCAGACAACATACCTTTCTGCATTGGTATTGACACTAGATACAAGAGCCGATCGTCCTGAAAGCAGTAGTAAATTACTGAATGTAATATTACCTAGTAAAATTACAAACAGCAACAAAATGATGCGGTTGTTACTGCAACCTTCTGTAAAGTTTGTAACTTTTTTTTAAACGTAAGTTTCACTATCTTGCGGGTATTTACAATTTCGTTATTTTCGTTCTTTTTTCTTTTCTCCGTATTCTACTTTGTGGCGCTATGCGTCACGTGTTAACATACGATTGGTATTCGAGTTAGGGCAGTATCGGTTTCTCGGTATGCTGTGATTTTGTGAAGTCCCAAGGTATAAGCGACTCCTTTAGTCCATATTTTCTTGGTCGCTCCTACCTCTTGATGGTTCTGCTTCATGATGTATGTCAAGGACCTTGTATCTATGCTACTTAACTACGGCTCGTAGTATGGCCCTGTGACAGACACATTATACTAGAACACACTTAAAACACACACCTATTGAGTACACACAATCTTTAATGTACAAAAAGACTTTCAACCTAAAGCAACCTCAACAGTTATGGACAGCCCCTTATCCGAAACTCCCAGGCAGTGGCAGCCTTTATATTTACTTATCCACCCCGAGCCATTCCCGTGGATGCACTAGAGGACACGATTTCACCTCCTGTCGTACAGCGCTAACTAGGCTGCAGTCCTCGCCATACGAGACTCAGTGGCACACGCAGGGTGAGTGGTTCAAGTATAAGCGGGCAGTGTTAACGCTAGCACAAAACGCAGCTAAACTCCAATAACCCATAGACAAGAACAGCCACATACGCACGACACAACACCAACAAAACTGTCTAAGCATACTATAAGCACATGAGGAATACCAACAGCTAACCAACACATATGACGACAACGCTAACAGTTCCCATCTTTCAACTCCTAACACAATACAATCTATCACGTCTCTATATGTCTTCAGCCTCACACGTCCATGTCCAACGCTCCCCTTCTATCCGCGTTCAGCTTCGGGTAAAACATGTTAGTACTGGTGTTCAAGTTATAATGGGTTTTCTCCATACAATGAATTCAGTTGGCTGACCGCTGGTGTACCTTGTGGTCCGTCAAACACAAACAAATGAAGTTACAAGTCCTATCGTCTTTACTCTGTCCCACTGGGCTATGACAGTGTACTCTCTCATGGCTAGCATCATTAAATTCATTTTCATTAAATGACCAAATCATTTCAGTCTTTGTTTCTTATTGAATTTAATGATTTGATGTGTTTTTCCAATGTTTTTTTTTTTTTTTTCATTTTCTTTGTTTCTTATATAATCTCTTCTAGTTTTTCAGATATCTAATTTCACTGATGGTCAACAACTTTCTTTCATAGTTTTTGACCAATATCAAAGCCTGATAGTGATAGCACAGTCTTGGTATACATATTGTATTTATAATCTCTCTCTCTCTTTCTCTCTCTCTCTCTCTCTCTCTCTCTCTCTCTCTCTCTCTCTCTCTCTCTCTCTCTCTTTCTCTTTCTTTCTTATATGATAGCGAGTGTTGCAAAATTGATGTTATTTGATACGTGACACCGTTGGCTTGTTGGGTTCGTTACTTTTACGGTATGTTACATGAAGTATAGTTTTCACTTTCGCTCCGTGCATCTTACGATACTTGGAATTAAGTAATCGCTGTAAAAAAAGGGGGGGGGGGTTAATGGGGTTGGGGGGGGGGGGAAGATTAGACATACTGCCCCCAAACAAGCATGTCGTAGGAGTCGGCTAAAGGCATCAGTGGTTAGTGAGGATCAATTAGTGAATAGTGATAATTGAATTAGTGAGAAATGAGGATTGATTTAGTGATTAGTGACGATTGAATTAGTGAATTTTGAGGATTAAAATAATAATTAATTAGTGAGGACTAAATTAGTGATTAGTTAGGACTGAATTCGTGGTTAGTAAGGATTTAATTAGTGAGGATTGAAATAGTGTTTAGTGAGGATTGAATTAGTGATTGATAGGTAGAGAATGAGTCAGTGATTAGTGTGGATTTAATTAGTAATTAGAGAGGATTGAATTAGTGATTATTGAGGAATTAATTAGTAATTTGTGAGGATTGAACGAGTGATAAAGGAGGTCTGAATTGGTGACTGATTAGTGAAGATTCAATCAGTGAAATAGTTTACGCACTGAATTTGTAGAACAATTTGGGAAGTCGCAGTTAACCTCCATCACAGGAGTTTACATAATGGTTTGAGTTTGTTTTAGAAATAGGTAGCGAACGAACCGACCAGCTGGCCAGTGATGCACTAAATCCGGGTCAATACATGGGACACTTTAACCAAATGCGGAACTAGAACGAACATGGGCCCAGCTAGACACTAGCTGACCTGTCAATTATGCTTGCTAGGACTGGTCTATGTTAGAGGGGTGTCCCGGTGTAAGCAGAATTAATAGCTGCTGGTGCGTATTTGATAGCCGTGGGACACCGCAAAATGTTAAAAAGTCTGAAACCACAAGGGGTAGAATGTACTCGCTTGTGGGACCTAGGCCTAAAGTGTGGGGTATGGAGGTTTGGGGTTAGCGCCATTTGTACATGCTATGGGGTCGTTAATTGCGCAATCATCACGTAATATAGAGGACGAGTGGTCGACGCCTGTTCACCAGTAAGACCGTCGACACAATAAACGTTGCATAAACCTGACACCCCTGCGACTTAGACTTACTCGTCTGAAAGGTTGAGACGCATGAAGGAACGTACAGTCACAGTTTACTGGGTCCGAGTTCGTTACGTGTACCCCAAATTCTTCTTGAAATAAATATTCAGTAAAAGTACCCTAGGGTAGCCGTCCTATCGGACGTCTGGGCCCACACGGGAATGATAAGGGTGCTGTAAAGTCGATTGTGATAACAAAACATAGTTATAAAAATCACCACAGCACTTATGACAGACCCGTGGTTGCAGCCATCTTCACAATAGCTCCACAAATTAAAACGGCGTGTGACGCATTTCTTGTATATATTAATTACCGTAAATTGAAGCGGTTAAGTCGAACTCAAGAATTTTAGCTCAAAATTCTTAGTTAGACCAATACATACCGTATAAGTCGCCCCTCAACCATCTTCACCAAAGACAAGTTTTCGTTATGTATATTTCTGGCTGGCTGCTTGAAATATGGTAAGTGGTGCACAGCAATTGTATGAGTGTTATCTCACTTGTTCGCGGCGAGGCAGTTCATATATTTTTATATACCCGCCATAAATGTGGACTGCTAGTTGTTAAAAAAAAAAAAAAATTTAAGGCTTGGAAACTCAACTTATAAGCCTCCATTTGTGGTATCTTCTATTGTCTTTCTCTGTTTTAATGCTGTTAGGCGTAGCAAGCACAGCAAACAACTGGTTTCCGGGTTAGTGCGTGCTCTTTAGCTTGTTGCATGGTGATACTTTTGCGTTTCAGCAAGTTGTTAACTTTATCTATCCATTTTCTTCTTGGCCTTCCTCTGCATCTTGATGTTTCTATTCTAATGTGTTACGCTCTTACAACCGGTGATACTGGGTTCATTCCGATCAGTGGCTAAACTATTTCAGTCTTTATTTTTTTTCAATAGATCGAATTACAGGTATTGTTCCCGCTGTTCTTATGACATATTCGTTTCTTTTATGGCCTTTTCTTGTTGTGTTGACGGCTTTTCTCAAACATCTCATTTCCCACGAAATTTAATAGCTTTTGTTTGAAACACCATCGCGTGTTTCCGTTGTGTGTTTCCCTTGTGTTTTTCCTAAGCGTGTTAACTTTCTTTCAACAGACGTATATTTCCATAATAGCTATCTTGTGTGACATCATACCTTCTACAATTTCGGGTTCTTTATTACATCGGCCACAGATGTTCCATGTTCCAATTTGCATTTTTTCTTCAGGGTATGTAGTGTTGGCTAGTTAATAAGTTAGTTAGTTAGTTAGTTAGTCAGTCAGTCAGTCAGTCAGTCAGTCAGTCAGTCAGTCAGTCAGTCAATTAGTTAGTTAGTTAGTTAGTTAGTTAGCTAGTTAGTTTAGTTTAGTTTAATTAGTTAGTTAGTTAGTTAATTAGTTAGTTAGTTAGTTAGTTAATTAGTTAGTTAGTTAGTTAGTTAGTTAGTTAGTTAGTTAGTTAGTTAGTTAGTTAGTTAGTTAGTTAGTTAGTTAGTTAGTTAGTTAGTTAGTTAGTTAATCGACAGATCATCGTTGCATATCAGAAAAGTCCATAAGCGCTTGGATCCCATCTTCAGTATATCACCAGCGTGTGGCGACTGATAACACCAGTTCTGTGTTGGTGTACTATTCTTCTTTGGCTACCTGTATTGTGTTCAGGTCTGTCGACCCCTCTTTGATTCTTGTAGTCTTTTGAGGGTTTCATGTTCTATATACCTTTGATGGGCTAGTTCTTGTGCGCAGTGAGGTATTGTTATTTCCAATCATTGATGGATTAAAAAAAAATAATATATATATATTTTTCTTAGTTCATTTGAGATATCTAGTCCAGGTTTCGGCAGATAATAGATAGATAGATTTATGGTAAACTTCTTGTAAAATGCGCTTATATGGAAGCTCCAGGTTGTATTAGACTGGCTGTCCTATAAAACTATGGTAAAATCCGTGTATGTGTGTAAGTGCATGTGTTTAAAGACATATTTTTACTGTAACAGAGACAATAAACTTTCTATAAACGCCACCCTGTGTGATTTCCGGAGCCCTATTATAGGGGGCAAAAGAATAGACCCACTGCCTACCCAAAAGCATGTCGTAAGAGTCGACTAGTTAAGAGCTTCCTTCGAAGTAGGAGTGCATCTGCCTGAGAGGCAAGGAACCAACAGTCTGCATATAAATGAGTCAGATCTGTAAAACGGATCCACAGGCAACACTAAGGTTCTGGAACATGAACATGACTGCAGTCCAAAAGTGGATAAGCAACCAGAACTTTTCGTCAGAGTTTACAGCTGGTGAACGCGAAAAAAAAAAAGGAGACATTCACACCTGGAGTCGATAGGAGTACCCCATAAAGACGCAGGAACCAGGCGGGCACTGAAGCTGTATATATGACGTAGCTACATCCTGCGTTGATAAAAGGTTCCCCTGCGTAATCAGAGCTGTTAAATCGTGCTTTTTGAACCGTTAAACGAATTTGATATCGTCACCATTCTGTCAAGTGTTAGCAACCCTCGTCTAATTTATATATATATATATATATATATATATATATATATATATATATAATATATATATATACACACATACATATATTTAAAAACATTTATTCAGTAAAGCTCTATTTTACACACATCTGTGCGTAATGGGCATATAGGGCTAGATCTATATTTTATAGACTAATCGGCACTTGGTGGGTGATGCGGTTAGCATTACACTGTCTGCGTTTTCTTCTCAGGACTGCGCCTGGTACACAGTAAAGGCTGGGTCTACCTGGGAGGCAAAGTCATTTTTGCAAAAAACAATTGGGCTCGGTCAGGACCCGAACTCATGACCTTCCAATCTGCAGGCGAGCGTCTAGCCGCTGAACCACGGCGACTCCCTAGTCTAACGTATAGTAATTTTAAATTTAGATCATTGTTTCATTTCAGTCCTCATCTAATTTCTGGTATGTGTATACCTCTGCAAGCGGGTGACTCAGGCAGGCGGTGGCACACTATCCATTGTGGCTCGCAGAACAATTTTCACTATTAGGCTGTGGGAATTCCAAATTTGTTAGCCCTTCACCAAAGTCTCCAAAGTGGTAAATCCTTGTTTCGAGACGGTTTTGTTTGAAAATTAAGTACCAGTGAAAAATTGTGGTATTGTTGTTTTGTCTTCTTCTCACTGTTCTATATAATGTTCTACTCTCATTAGCCATTTCCTGGCATTCATTGTTGGTTATTCTGACAGTCCAAAGTATTCCCAACATTCTTCTCAAGAATCACATCTCAGCTGCCTCCAAGCTCTTCTTAATTTATTTGCTCACATTCCAAGATTGACTGTTATACAACAAAACAGACTGGATGTAACATTTCAATTACACGTTGCTCACGTCACCCCTTAGAGATCTACATACTCTCCTCTCCTCGTTGTTATGTTTGTGTAGTTCACTTATGTTTGAAAAAGGCTGCCGGACCGAAACGTTACGTTGTGTTGTTTTGGTCACGTTTTTCTGCTTCCCCATTTTGTTGAGCTTTTTAGTCAAATTTCTCTGGAGTTCCTTAACATTTCAGTACACATGGTTAGTGAATGTGCTTCATAATTGTATTATGCTTGAGTACTAGCCTATGATTCCTGCAACGGAGGGTTTACCTTTGTTTTTGTTTTTTTACTGCTTTTGTTCGTTTTTTTTAGGGCATAAGTTATTATATGGACGAGGCTAGGACCTCACTACATATATTCCAAAAAGACAGCTGTGGCCCACTGTACCCAGCCTTTATTATAGGGACCACCGAGAATTAAAAAAACAACATTTGTTTTTATGACACCTGTCAGGCCATACACAAAGTGTGTTGCCTAGAAAAAAATATGACTTTGCATTTCATGACAGTTAGGACTTCACTACCGAATAGTTTTACAGACAACTATGTGCTTATTGGTCTCGAGGTTTCCCCCTCGAGTGATGGAGGTCCAGGGTTCATGTCCCGGTGAAGGCTGTAATTTTTTGCCGTGGACTTCTGGTGATTTTCTCCCGATATCTGGGTAATAAGATCAGATGCCAGTGTGCATTCTAGGTAAAGAAAATCCATTGGCAGGTAGACATCGAGGGTCGGGGATTCAGGTCCAGATAGGGCCTTACTTTAATTAAAAAAGCAGCCTCCTAGGCCGACCCAGTCTTAAATGAGTACCAGTTACATTCTTGGAATGTAGAAGCAGCTATCATGTTGACTACATCATCCACCGAGTGTGCAATGGTCTGTAAAATATAGGTCTAGCCCTATGTGCCTTCTACGCATGAAAGCTTGGAAAAGAGTAATTTAATTCACTGTTACATATTGTACATAGGCATATGAAACTGAAATAAGCACAATAAATGACTTGCAATATTACACGGCATAACACTGCCAGCAGGATCGTGACTCCTGGTCGTAGGCAAGAGAGAACATGTACAGACATTGTTCAATGTTTCATTCGGTCAACCAGGATATTGCGTCGTTATTCTGAATGTAGTTAGT
>CAJHNH020002524.1:477500-505000 GCA_905116865.2 Candidula unifasciata | reverse complement strand
TGGAGAGGCATGATCGCCCACGCCAGTCAGCAAGGCACCTGATGATAATGACGAGGTGCACAGGACTTTACAAACATTATATATATATATATATATATATATATATATATATATATATATATATATATATATATATATGTGTGTGTGTGTGTGTGTGTGTGTGTACATACATATAGTTCAACTATTATCAGAGTAAACAACGGAAGCACCGAGTATAAGCCCTAGAACCTACCACGCATCGTACTTGTGCTGTCTGACGCGACCAAAGAAAGAGGATTTGTTTGTCAATGAAGATCTCATTCCATTCAAACCTAGCGTCATAATTCAGCCAGCCATGAAAATACGTCTACGCAGACCTGTGTCATGTACTTGGTCAAGGACCTAACAGCCAGTGCAATATAAAAGACAGCAGCAAGAAAAGCAACAGCATGTATTCCCCCCCCCCCCCCTAAAAAAAAAATAATAATTGCCATTTGTGCGGCCCCTTACAAGAAACATGTTGGAACCGTCGGTGGCGTTCAGAAACTTACCCGGCACTTTCATTGAAGGATCGGCCTCAGTAACACGAGGTAGTTAACCTCATCTTGTGAAACATAATATGTGTATCGTGGTTTCTAGCATCGTATCACTTGCTTTTCTTTCTGTGCACACCACAGTTTACTTTGTATTCTCCATGTGAGGAATGTAGCGTCGTCATTCAGATTGTCTCTGTGTGTGTAGTTTATGACCTTCATATTACCCGTGTGTGAAGTTCGTCACTTCATTTTACACGCGTGTGAAGTTCCTTACTTCCCATTACCCGCGTGTGTATTTTCCCAATGTTCCTAATTACACGCATGTGTAGTACCTCGCCTTCATATTACCCACGTGTGTAGGTTCTCACCTTTGTATTTCTATTTTGACCTACAGGATAACTTAATGTGTAGTTACTGACCTTCATTTTACCCGCTTGTGTATTTTTTTTTTTTTTACCTTTTTTTTACCCGCGCTTGTAGTTTCTTGCCTTTATTTAAAATGCGTGTGTAGCTTCTCATACCAAAATTACTGGCGTGACAATTCCTCTCCTTTATATTACGTTCGCATAAAGTTTTTGACCTTCATATTACCCGCGTTTGTAGTTTATGACAAATTACCCCCGTCAGCAGTTCATCACAGCCATGTTACCTGTGTGTGTAGTTCATTTTACCCGCGTCTGCAGTTTCTGACACTCATATTATTAGCGTATGTAGTTCCTTGCCGTCAATTTTAGCGCCTGTATAGTTTTTGACGTTCATTTTACCCGCATGTGTAGTTTCTTGCCTTCAGATAAACCGCGTGTTGTATATGATTTTTTATTTCAAATTTGAAATGATAACTATATCTCCAGTAATTACAACGACCTTTCTTCCAGCCATTTTTCTTTAGCAAAAACTAGTCATCAATAAAAAAAAAAAAAAAATGTTAGCTTTATTACAAGGAAGCCGTCGTGGTGTAGTGGCTAGGTGTTCACATGTGGATCTGAAAGTCGTGGGTTCTGGTCCTGAATAAACTGGACTGTTCTTATTTTATATGCATATTTCTATTTTTTTAATAAATGATTTCGGATGAAAGATCGACCTACCCTTAAATGGGTACCAGGTACCGTCCTGGAAGGTAAAGGCGGTCTGCATGACGTTGACCATACCACCCTAAAGTGCAGATTGGTCTATAGAATGTAGATCTAGCCCTATATGCCCAACAGCCCTGAAGGCGTGGAAACGAGTCCTGTAACATTATAACAAGCAAGGAGAACAGGAAAAGTAGCGTCTAAATCCGTGCTTACCGTGCTTTTCATGCAAACTTTAGAAATAGTATTATTTCTACATTTTAATATCATGACTAGTGCACGCTGGGTAAGTAGTGCAGGTGGTGTGGCTAGATGCTCGCTTGATGATCGAAAGTTGTGGATCTAGATTTGGACGGTACTGGACTTTTTCAAAAATGACTTTGGATGGGTACCTGATAAAAGTCGCGGGAAGAAAAGTACTTTGACTGATACGTTTCACAAAAATGACTGTTTATCGTTTCTGTCCGTTCATATTTATTTGCATCTGTTGTTTGATGTATCAAATATCGTTAGATGACTTTGTTAAAAGAAGAATTTAGTCAAAAATAACAACTTATTTGTAAATATTTTGGATAATTTATCACTGGCATTACACAGACAATAATTTTCGGAAAGCAACTACATCATATTAGTTTCTTAATGAACACACAATCACATCAAAACTTCCACTTTCAGAGAAGACTGTAACTTTGATAATTGGCTTTTTTTTTTTAATCAGTAAGAGTAACGTTATTTTATATTAGGACAATTTTAATACAAAAGTAATTATCGTTTGACTCTAATTTAATGTAAGACTTTCTTCGTTGTAGAAGTCATCTTCTTCTTTACGTAAACCGGCTGTAAACTCCGGCGGAAAGTTCTGGATGTTCGTCCACTTCTGGACTGCATTCCTGTTTCAGAACCTGAGTGTTGCGTGTGTGTCCGTTTGACAGATCTTGCTCATTTGCGTGCAAACTGTTGGTTCCTTGCCTCTCAGGCAGATGCACTCCGACTTCGAAGGAAGCTCCCAGATAGTCTACACTTACGACATGCTTTTGGGTAGGCAGTGGGTCTATTCTTGTTTTCCCGGGGAGTTGTAGAAGTAAAATAGGAACACAGGCAAAGACCGTCAGTTTTTCAATGTTGCAACTGGAATAGTTGGCTCTTGACTGTAAATGGAACATGACTGCAATCTTAATGAAACGGCGCTGCTAAAATAGATACATTTTGGCCACACATAGGACTTCAGTGCCATCTTAATATACTGTTGCTGCTAAAATAGTTATTTTTTAGACATAAATCTTTTTCTTCTTTTTTTTTTTCTTCTTCTGCGTTCGCCTGAAGATATAATTGCGTTGTGGACGTTCACAGCATGGCTGCCATATTTGCGCCGTTTGGCCGACACATCCGACTTCTACAGGCATTTGTTGACCGGGTTAACCTTCTATTAGAAAAAAGGCCAAAAATAAACTAACACTTTCATCTTAACATATTAGTGCTATTGAAATTTGTTCTTTATTTACTACAAATGGACTATCTCGGTCATCGTTAAATAATGTTGCTTCTATAATAGTTATCTTGTGACTATAAACTAAAGACCCGACCAACATCTGTGCATAATATTGACCTTATAAACGAAACACCCTACCAACATCTGTGTTGAATTTTTAATGAACTTATAAAGCATATTTCTTGAAAATAAATGATAGCCAAAGAATATACAGTTTGGAGAATGGGGAGATTATACTAGAATACGTATCTCGTAGCTTTCAAACATTGTTAAGGGAGTCACACTGTGGAAGAGCTTAGTGTCACCACCCAATTTCTCCATGCTTTCTAGTGGATACATTTAAAAAAAAAAATATTAAGAACAGTAAAATTAGCACTAAATGGATAACAGCCAAAACGATCTTTGTACCACTTCATCAGTCGGCCATAGCGTAATCGGTCACTTTGCCAGTAACACTGTGAGCTACCGATCAGAACTGCAGCTGGTCACTAAAGTGACCACCCTCTGTCACAGGGGATCAACCACTAGCCTGCCACAGGTCACCATAACTGGGCCAGATGACCCCAATGGCCTTATGGATTACATCCCAACACAGACCAAGTCTCAGCCGTGCTCGCCGAACACTGGCCGCAAAATGTTTACAGCCTCCTTTGACAGCACTCAGTACATTATTGGTATGTACATTCTTCAACACTTATCTCTTATTGATTATTCTTATATATCACATTGTATACATGCGATCTATTCCTTTATTTCTTTTTTTTTTTTTTTTTTAATGTTACAATTTTCTATCTTATTGGCCAGTAGTTTCTTACCTTTTAATATTGTGGAGCCTTTTTAAGAATACGTTTCTATGATGCAGCCTCCATCTCCTCCCCTTCCCCCGGCCTTCGGTATCTCGTGTCTTTGAAGTTAAAAGAAGTAAAGTCACGTTTAGAATTACTAAATGTTGTTAAGTTTAAAATTACTAAGCCTTGTTAACTAGAAAAGGATTAAACTGCACATGGTAAATTTCCGTTCAGTATGTGATTTCTCGTTTTCCTAATTTTTAAGAGTAAATTTTGTTTGGCCATCTTTAATTTGATTATTTTAAATTTTTTATGGGAACGGCAAGGGTGCTCCTATAAAGTGCTTGTGGGGTTGTTAGAACTCCACGGAGCATAGGCTGGGTATCACTGCATTATTCTAATCCCTGCCAAACTGTTTTATTAACGTTCTGTCTCATATTGATATATTTAAACCCGTTAAAGCTCGATTATTAGACCCCAAAAGGATGCTACAATGGGCGTAGCCAGTTCTGATAAAACAAATGTCACAAAACACGAACACCGTAGCTTTGGCGACCATCCCTATGGGTATCTCATGAGCTGATAGACACAGCCGTTAAACGAAACCACAACCTACAGAGCGTGAGGCAAACGGCTTGACAACTTCGTCATGTAAGAGGATCGACAGCCAGTCCTGCTACTGGTGATATCTGCAGCAATGAACCTCAAAGGCTCGGAATGCTGAAGAAGAAAGTCTTCCATTCTGCCAAATTGCCTTCTTGTTCTCATGCAATGTTTTTATTAAGACTGAGAAAGATAAACGCTCAGCCTTAAGGTTACTGCAATTTTATTTCATGCCCCTCCCTTTGTGATGCCTTAGACACGTGCTTAGTGGTTAACCCGCACTGAACGCATGGTATATGGCAGCAGACCGTTCTGGGTTGACTTCGATTACCGTATGAGCGTGGGAAAACTTCAGCAAAGACTGGCTTGGTAAAGTGAAGAACAGGTAATGGTCCATCCAAACAGAGAATGGCTTAGTAAAATAAACAGAAGCTAACGTTCCTTTCAGGCAGAATTCCTTTCATTTACATTTGGGTTGATCTGGGAGTAAAAGGCATTTAAAAAAACAGTCAGGGTCCAACATGACCTGAACCTTCAACCCTCAGATCTGCAGGCGAGCATCAAACTGCTACACCACGATGGCTCACACGATAACGTTACTTTGGTCAACAGTGAAACAAAAAAAAACGAATTTTTATCGATGCTGATTTGAACCCTTTACATTCGGATCGGACGTAAACATAAAGTAAATGGCGCAAACTTAAAGCAAGTTGATTCGTGTAAGTACTTGGGTACTCTGATAACATCAGATGGAAGTTGTTTTAAAAAAGTTAAATATAGAACAGCTAAAGCAAATGCAGCATTTTACAAAATAAGGAATATTTATTTAATCTTTTTTTGGTCAGTTGAGACGAGAAAGAGAATTTCGAAAAGCTGAAAAAATCATATCTTGACATTTCGAAGTGAAACATGGACAGTTGGTAGAATAGTGAAAATATATTTTGAAGCTTTGGAGATGAGGTTTTATAGACAAATGAAGAGAATACACTGGACAGATAACAAAAAGAGAAACGGGGATGTTTTAAATAAAACTGACTCACGAAGAGAACTGGTCGTCCACATCAGAAAGAGGCAGTCTACATTCTTTGGTCATATGATGAAAAGAAGAAAACCGGAGTACATCGTGACAGTAGGAAAGTTGGAGGGGAGGAGAGGCAGAGGGAGACTGAGAGAACAGAAGCTGGACAGTTTGCCATCTCGGCATGGACGATCATCAGTGTCAGAGTTGATTGAAAGTATACAAGACAGAAAACTGTTAATAGACATGACTACCACAGCATGGCTTTAATAAAAAGAAAAAAAAATGCTAATAAAAAAACACAAACTAGGATTAGATTACAGCTTCCTAAAAATAAAATGTCACCTTGTAAAACGACCTTCATACTTGACTACAATCACCCTACCCGCATTTATCAGCTACCGTGTTAAAAAAGCTACACATTCAAAATGAGTGCTTCTCTATGAGATTATTACTAGTCAAGCCAGAAAACTGGCATACATACAGCAAACTTAGCCACTCAATTAGTGCAAATAAACCACACCACAAATATAAAATAAACAGAACATGTTGGCAACTTTTGAGGCATTACTGTTACCTTTTTGAGGCATCGGTGTTACCTTTTTGAGACATCGGTGTTACCTTTTTGAGGCATCAGTATGACCTTTTTGACGCATCAGTGTTACTTGTTTTTAAGCATCGATGTTACCTTTTTGAGGCATCAGTGTAATCTTTTTGAGGGATTAGTGTTACCTTTTGGAGGCATTGGTGTTACGTTTTGGAGACATCTGTGTTACCTTTTTAAGGCATCGGTGTTACCTTTTGGAGGCATCAGTATTGCATTCCAACTGTAATAGACACTTTTGTGTGAATACCGGCACCGTTGTATCTAGAAAGCCCAGGTTAGACCTATAATGTATTTTTGTTATCTGCACTTGGTGGTGTTGTGGTGGTCATCGTCACCCTGTCTGTCTTTACTTGCCAGAACTTTATACCTTGTACACATTTTAGCGTGTGTCGAATCGGGAGCCGATGTCATGTCTAAATATGACGCGAACTTGAACCCGCACACTTCGGGCATAAAACAGGCGCCCATCATACCACAGCGGCTGCCTATTGAATACTAGGGCTACCCACAATTTTCCTACTCAGTGTGTGATTTAGACAGTATCTTTCCTGCTGCTTTTAATTTCCAGAGTTTCAAACGTCAAGCTCTGTCAGCCTGCCAGTCTATGAAAATATAATTTAAAAATAAAAAAAAAAAATAGAATTCACACTTGTTCCCTTTGATCCCGCCCCCGCCCCCACATACATCCCGTGACCCCCCCCCCCCCTTTTTTTTTTTTAATCTGCCACCCACGTATACGACCATCTTGCGACTACAAAACTTCAGTCTTGATGGCAAACCGCCAAAAATACCCAAGATTCCTCGTTCAACCTCCAGAGAAATTCTAACTGCTGCTGGGCCTTGATGGTTACACTCGCCTGGTCTTTCACCTGCAAGTCTGTGGCGTTGAGGGTTAAACACAAAAATAAACATTTGTTGCGTATTGTTTACAAGACGTTGTAGAGCCAACCCAGGTATTTGTTTTGCCATTGATATTTGAACGCCCAGCTCCGAAGACTACTTTCAAAACCAATGTAAATCCGTCTGCTGCCAAATCTGCCGCAGCTGGAATCGAACTCGCCACTTTCGAATTACAAGTGAAAACTGTATGTATCTTGAATATCCAAGGCAAGGAAGAGAATGTAACACATGATCATCTGGCAAACAGACTAGACAGTAATCTCTTCTCTAATACAGTTCACTTTAGACAACTTAATTATAATTATAGGCACCACAATCTAGGGGTTCAGACCTCTTAAGTGCCCCCTCCATTTCTGATGGTTGGGGGAGGGGGGGGGGGGGTAGAGAAGCCTCAAAAATTGTGTAATTGTGCTAAAAGATTCCAGTAACCATGTTTCAAGTCCTTGTTTAAATATTATTTATTATTTTAAAATATTAGCGCATTTATTTGTTATGCGGTACATACCTAAAATAGTAATTATTATAATAACTGCACATTTAAAACAAACTTAAACCCATAGAGAGCTACCCTAAACCTCCACTACCCATCGCTGCAGAAGTTCCGAATAGTTAGTGTCCTTTGCATATTTTATACAGGTAATACCTGTGTATTGGGAAACGAGCTGCATGAGAGCCTGGCCGGTTCTGCATCACTTGGTGGTGAACTCATGTATGACAAGCTGGATGTTGTGAGGGTCCTTTGGGCTCGAGTGGAGACACACAATGATCATTACGGTCTAAGGAGAGTTGTGCTGCGGGGAGTTTCCAGGGGATATGGCCGACGCTCAACACTCAGTGGAAGGGCGAAACTGATATACAATACGACAGTTACTAGTACCACTGAAATCAGAATTAATCGCTTGCTGCTGAAGATAAGGACAGCAGGCTGATAAGTGGGTTCCGAGTGCTGTGATGTCGATTCCTCCTAATTCAGCATTAAAATTCAACATTCAACAGAAAATTATCTTGTAGCTGATGCCCAGCCAAATGATTTGTTTCATAGCCGCGTCCCTGATGTGAACTATGTTTATACACAGTGTTTGAATATGTTTGATTTAACTCTTGAATATCGTATTTGCTTTTTTGTTTTTGTAAGAATGCAGCTGTAAAAGTTAAACAGTACAGTACCCTTTGTTATGTCTGTAAGTGTATGTGAAGATAGGGCTAGGCCTACAGTTGTATAGACCAGCTTGCTGTAGGTTGTTGGTGCGGTCAGAATAATACCGGTCGCATTTACTTTCCAGATCTTTCCTTAGTAAGTGAAGTAACAAGTGAAGGACCCTTTTCCACGCCTTTAGGTGCATAGGGCATATAGGGCTAGACCTATATTTTTATAGACCAATCGGCACAAGATGGGTGATGTGGTCAGCATCACGCCGGCCGCCTCTACTTCCCGGGACTGCACCCGGTACCCACTCAAGGCTGGGTCGACCTGGGAGCCAAGGTCATTTTTAAAAATAGACCGGCTCCACCAGGGAGCGAACCCACGACCTTCCAATCCGCGGCGAGCGTATGGCCGCTCGGCCACGGCGACCCCCCTTTCCTTAGTAATGACTAAAAAAAAAAGGGTCGTCATGGAATCAAAGGTCAGATGCGAACCTTGACCTTCAGATCCCAAAGTGAGCGTCTTGCCGCCACACCACGGTGGCTTTCTAGTCGTAAAGTATGTGACATTATTTACTTTCAGTTTTCCTCTTCTAGAAGATGGTCTCTAGGTTTAACATCTTATAGAGTAGAATCCAACAGGTATGAGTGCGGGAAATCCCGTTCAACCGTGTAGTCCTATATAGCACAAAGAAGACTGGGGCGGGGGGGGGGGGGGGTGTGTGGAGTGGTCTCGAGTTATGGTGGTCCCGGGTTCAAGCCCCGAGAAAGTCTGAGATTTTTTTACTTGGATTTATAGTAATTTTTCCTAGACTCTGGATGGTAAGATCGGAGGCCCGTGTGTATTCTTGCGCACGTTAAAAAACAAAATCCCTAGGCATTTGGAATTCGAAACGAGTAGCCGGAAACGGCACTGCCTGGGCAAAATTTGGAGATATAAATCCACCAACAGAATGTCGGGATCCTCGCCGGTGCAACAGAGTTGGTGCACTGCGCTGAGATTCTTTAGTTTAGGCCTGAGTTAGAAGTAGAACGGAGCACTTCTGAACGGTAATGCAGTAACTTCTAGTGCCTTGTGGATGGGTCTAAATTATTAGTAGTACATTTCACCCCACACACATGCGATAAACACCCGAAGACACAAAGTGCCACCATGTGCATGAAGATCACCAGTGGAGAAGTCTTAGAGACCGCGTTCAGCCATTAGACCATATTTATGGCCGGACTATATTGCGGCCCCGAGCAAGGGTGGGGTTTGTAAATAACAAAAAGTTGCATCCCGTGATTCTTTTCCAGTTTCGTCCTTTTTAGGATGACATTTTTTGTTTTTTGAAGCGCCACCCTGGCTTTTCCCAGGGGCTGCAATATAGGCAGGCCCTAAATGTGGCCGATTGTCTGAACGCGATTTCTGGGACCACTCCACGGCGATCCTCATCCACATGGTGACACTTTGTGTCATCGGGTGTTTGTCGCTTGTGTGATGTCCTGGTGGGGTAGAAAGTCAGTCAGTCAGTCATCCCATGAGGGAGTGACTATCAATTTCTAGTAACTAGTGGTACGTCTGAAAACTGTTTTTGTCTTCTTCACGTCAGTGATAATATGGTATATGATGCTTTACCTATTTTATGTACAGGACAATAGCTGATGGTATT
The DNA here is from genome assembly GCA_905116865.2 of Candidula unifasciata. Classification (NCBI taxonomy): domain Eukaryota; kingdom Metazoa; phylum Mollusca; class Gastropoda; order Stylommatophora; family Geomitridae; genus Candidula; species Candidula unifasciata. The sequence goes on along the minus strand of CAJHNH020002524.1, from coordinate 495,215 downwards.
AAAAAATCTGCAAGTGATGTAGGCAACATCAGACCGTTCGTTAGCCCTTACTGGGACTCATAGTACCTCACTATTCTAATATTTGTTGTTTCTCTTCTATGGGGTATAATCAGCTTTTTTTTTTGAATGAGTCAAAAAGTGAGCGTTGTCTCCCTTTCTATCACAAACACAAACTCGATGACACAATCGCACAGTAGCTCGACGCATGCCCGTCGGCCCAAATGTCTTGAGTTCGAATCCGTACACCTAATATTTTTGTTTAAGTTATTAAATACAACGACTTCTGCTCCCTAATTGACCTTGTCTAAAATGGGCACTAGGATATCTCATAAGAAGTAAAGGCAGCCACTGTGATGTTTCCTATATCACGCGTCCAGTGCAGACTGATCCATAGAAGGGTCCTCTGCCTTTATTTTAATTTTCTTTGTTTATTTACGATAAGCAGTCAAACTGTAACAGTGTTTTTGTACTGAAAAAGATGCACTACCAACACAGGCGCTATACATGCAAAGATCTGAAGTGAAAGCAAGATGCCGCAATAAGAGAAGATGGATTGATTACATAACAAAAGAGTTTCTACATCGACACGGAATGATAAAAGCTATTGCTGCCCATCAAGCAAAGGATTGCAAACTGTCTTTTTTTCACAGCGCTTATCGGCAGACGTTGAAATTGCAAATAATGATGATGAATTAATTTATCCAGTATTGAAATATATTGTTTTAATCTCTAAACGGCTTTAAGCAACTTTTGGGAGACTTTTTCATGCCCTAAACCGAGGGATTCTCAGCAAAAAGGAAATTGGTAAAATGACGAAAATAGCTGTTTAGCGCGCTATCTATTTGCCAGTCCTGACCTACGGGTGTGAGTGCAATGACAACAGCTTACAGAAACCAGCTTCAGGCCTCAGAAATGAGATATCTGAGAAAGTCGTCCAAGTTACAAAAAGGGACGAAGATCGCAGTCAGACTACGCATCGGGATCTTGAAACCCAGGCCTTAGAAACTCGAGTCAGTTAGTCACTCACATTTACGATTATTTGCACATGTATGCAGCATGGGATAAATTAGGTCACCATGGCTGGCGTTTGAAGCCAAGAACCAGGGAACCAGACTCCCAGGGCGACCGAAGGTTCGCTGGGAGGACAACATCCGACAGTCCTTGAATGAAAGAGGAACGGAATGGAGCAAAGCCAATAAGAAAACTGCTGATAGAGAAGTCTGGCGATCTCTCCGGCAGACCTCTACAGAGTAGAAGATGATCAACTAAGTAGGTAGGCAGCTAGCTCTCTAAACGGCTTGGCCTAGTTTTTCCAGTATTTGTGGTGGTGGTCGTGGTGCTTATAGTAGTCATCGTGAGGTTGACCGTGGTAATAGTAATAGTTGTGGCAGCATATAAGTAACAGTGGTAGTGGTAGTTGCATCAACATCAGCTGCAACAGGAGCTTGGGAACGGCTAGGAGTGGAAAAAGAATACGGAATAGAAGGCGAATCGGAAGACAGGAAACTGGAAAGAATAGATGAAGAAGAATAAAATACAGCGAGGAGTAAGGATCAGAGAATAGTAAAACCTGGATGTGATTGAAGCTAAATACGCACTGTCAGGATCAGAAGGAATTGAGCGATTTCTGACTGCGACATTTCCATCATTCTCCACTTCCTTGCATAAAGCGTCACATATAGAATAATCTGGTCCTGGAAATAATTAGCAACTGACGTAAAAGCAGACAACGGTCAGAAAATGAACTGCAATTAAGAAGGCACATCCTCTATTACAGTGGTCTCCGGCTTGAGGGAGCACGAGGATGTCGCAAAGAAGACGGAGTGTCAAACAATTTTGAAATTGAATGCATCTGTATAAATCCGTTACAGTATTTTTCAGTTCAGTTATAAATGAAATAATCCGTTACAGTATTTTTCAGTTAAGTTATAAATGAAATAATCCGATACAGTATTTTTCAGTTCAGTTATAAATGAAATAATAACCCATATTTTTATTTTAACTATAAACAAAAGAAAAAGCAAAGGACATTATTGTTTTGTTTTCATAAGCAATTTTATATCTACAGTTAAAAATCTAATTATTATTATAACACAGGTATTTAAAGATTGTGAGCACATATATTTTGACAAAAACGCATCTAAATACTGTCTGTGTCTCTTGTTGCCGAATCTATTATCACAGTCATTCCCTTGTGGGATTATATATTTCGTTATTTTTAAGCCGCACCCTGGCTCTTGCCAGGGGGCCACGGTATAGCCCGGGTGATCCTCATCCGCAGGGTGGCACTTTGTGTCATCGGGTGTTTATCGCTTGTGTGATGTCCTCGTGGGGTAAAAGTGCTACTACTATACTACTGTTGCAGATTGCAGAATCTATTGTCGTCCTCCTCTTTTTGATAACATTTGATTATGTTAGGAGGGAGAACGTGGGTGCCTTGCCTTATAACTAAGAGGCGTGGGGGTCTTGCAAATACACTTAAGTTGGGTGCAGGGTCTTGCCATATGCTCAATGTGGGTGCCCCTTGAAGCAGCTTGGAGACCACTGCTCTAGAAGGCTTTACCAGTCGTGTTATTGATTCTCACAGACGATGCCAATAAATGTTTAGATCAAGCTTCGATACTGATTATACATCTTTATGCCAGGTGCCAGCGTCTTTAACTCGATGCGTGCATAAGATCATTCAAAAGATCAACATATTTTTCTAGATGTGCCTCGTATCAGTTAATGTGTAATGAACGTTTACATAAAGTACATATATAAACTCTAGTATAAATTTGTGTGATACTGTAAGTAAACAGACAAAATTGCTTAAAGAAGCTACAAAAATCTCTGTGAAAATTATGTGACACTGTAAAATAGTTTTGTTGAGAAAAGCTGGTGTTCGGAATTGTTTAAAATAATCTTGGTTCTCAGGTCGAGCCATGTTAATTTGTGTACCAGGAAATGTTCCTGTCGCGAAGCATTATCAGTTCGCACTTGTAAGCATCGGTAGGTAACCATTGTACTTTAGGAGGTAAAACGTGATATTTTCAACTGTGGCTCCGCTGTTGAGAATTCGTGTATTTAGCTAGCATTGTAACAGGTAGCTTTAGCACGGTACCGTGTCTGCATGAATGGCGTAAGCATGCAGCAAGTGTTCTTTTTACTCTGTTTCAGGCGAAAGTGAAATGTAATTCGCACGTGTAAGCATCAGCTGGCAACCATTACACTGGGGAAAATATCACGTGATATTTTCATCCACGTCGCTACGTTGTTGAGACTACGCGTGTTCAGGTAGCATTGTAACTGGTAGCTTTAACACGGTACCGTGTCTACATGAATGGCATAAGAAGGCTAGCAAGCGTTTCCTTCTGTTTCAGATATAAATGGAGTGGCCTATGTGTTATAAACAGTAACCAGTAATAATAAGTAGTAAAATAATTATTCTGCTGGCAATGGAAAGCGTGAGCGGCAATGTCAGACTAATATGTACTCTTCGCCTCTAAAATATTATGGAAAGTAAAAGTAGGCGGCATGATTCTGATCATCTCACGCATACAGTGACAGTTGGTCGATAAAAATACATCAGATGCGCAAAATGGCGTGACAAGAGTCGTTTTGTCACTTTGAAAAATACTGTTATTTCCTTCTGAGATCAAAGAACATATTAATTCTAACACCAGTTAGGCATTAATGAATCCAGGGAATATAACTCTGGTGAATCCGAATGCCAGTTTTTCTACTACCTGATAAAAGACCTCTGATTAATTTCTTATATTTTGTGATGAATTGTAATTATTGACTGTAAATTAACGTGTACAAGTAAATCAATTGTAATTTCGTGTTGCCGGCTTTGAAAGCACCGGCGTCGTCAGCTTTGTGCTGCCGTCGTGAAGCCGATAAAAAATGTGTGTATTGTGTGTATTGTTGCGAAAAACTTGGAGTTAAAAATCTACCTAAAGTATTTCAGGATCCTCGTCGGTGCAACGTAGTTCGTGCACTGCGCTTATTATCTTCTTACTCAGGCCTGAGTCAGAAGTAGAACGGAGCACTTATGGGTTACTACCCTTGTGCCATAATGTTGACCCATCGTCTAAACCGGAAACCTTTACATACATTAAACATGTAAATATACCAGCATACGTACGTACTAGCATACATACATACAAGCATACATACTAGCATGCATACATACGTGCATGCATACACATGCATGAATACATACATATATTCATACTATCATTCGTACTAGCACACATACATACAAGCAAACATACTAGCATGACTACATATGTGCATGCGTACACATGCATGCATACATACATATATTCATACTATCATTCGTACTAGCATACATATATACAAGCATATATACTAGCATCCACACATACATACAAGCATACATACTAGCATCCACACATACATGCATGCATACATACATATATTCATACTATCATTCGTACTAGCATACATACTAGCATGCACACTAGCATACCTACATACATGCATGAGTACATAATACTAGAACACATACTAGTGTACGTGCATGCATGCTTACATACTAACATACATACCAGCACTCCTACTAGCATGCATGTTAGTTTACACTCTAGCATCATACTATCATGCATACATACATTAACACATATGTACATAATACACACACATACACAAACGCACGCACACACATGGGTGCAGACGTAAAAAAGGTGCATGCGTTCAAACATACGTGCATGCTGTTTTTACAACTTTTAGTCCTTTTTATGAGGAAATTATCCTTTGTTTGAAGCCCTACTCTGGCTTTGCCAGGGGCCGCAATATAGCCTGAAAATAAATATGGCCTAAAAGCTGAACGCGGTTTCTGGGTCCTCTCCACGGTGATCCTCACCCACATGGCAGCACATTGTGTCATCAGGTGTTTATCGCTTGTGTGATGTCCTGAAGGGATAGAAAGTCAGTCAGTCAAATATACGTGCACAAATATATGAATACATGCATTATTTTGTATGTGTACGTACAATCCTGTCTGCAGACACCAAACATACACACACACACACACACATCTATATATATATATATATATATATATATATATATATATATATATATATATATATACACACACACATACACACCGAACTGTGCAGAATCATATATCTTTTTCTTCAGCATTTCGAGCCCTGGAGGTTCAATGCTACAAATATCACCTGCTTCCATTCATCTCTGTGGTTGGTCTTCTCTGTCTAGTTGGTGACATCACGTGTTGGTAAGTCTGTCTGGATATTATTTCTCCATCGTCTTCTTGGTCTGTCTCGTGGAACACAACCATTCAGCTCCCTTGTGTACAGAGTTTGTACCTCCCTGTCATCTGACATTCTGTCTGTCTACCGCAACCATTTCAGTCTATTAGATCTCATGATGCCAATGATCAGTGGTGATTTAAGCAGATTATGAATTTTTCTGTTCCTTCTCACTCTCTAATCCCCGCTGTTTGCTTATTTAATTCGTCGTAAGACTGTTTTCGGAAATTTGTCATAAGGTTTTCTCTTTTAGTTGTGCTACAAGTTTCAGAGCCATATAAAACAACTGGTCTTAGAAACGTTTTATAAATTTTGATATTGCTGTGTCGAGACAGAGACTGTGACGTTAGCAGATGTTGAAGGGCATAGTTTACTTTTTTCCCAGATGTTATTTTAGATTGTATTTCTGTTCCCAGCATGCTGGAGCAATTGGAGTTTGCACCGAAGTACTTATATGTTTCCGTTCAATTGAATTTCATATTATCGAACTGCAGGTGGCCGGAGTTTATATCCTTCTCCTGTCTTGTTGTTATTATGTATTCAGTCTTTTCTAGATTGATAACTAGTACTATTTCGAGAGCTGCTTCTTTATAGAGATTTAGTACTGCACAGCCTCCAGTTTATTTTTCCAACGAAATCACTGTTAAATGCATAACTAAGTTGAAAAGACGTGGAGATAGAACATTACCTTGCTGTAAACCAGATGTTATTTGATAATGGTGTGACTTTCTGCCTTTGAATGCTACTATATTATAAGTGTCTTCTATGTATAGTTTGGTCATGGTGATTAACTTCGTTGGTATTGCAAAGTTTTTTATAGCATAGGCAGAATTTCATTTACGTTAAAAAAAATAATTTTGAAATAATACAAAATGTATACGCAATTAAAAAGAAAATGTTTAGCCGTGTAAAGTGGCCGCTGACTCAATTATGAGTGTTGTGTTGTTCTTTGTAAGTCAAAAGTGATGATGACCAGCCTTTTCACCCAATGGTGTCGATTAGATTTTGTGAGTGCGCAGAAGGCAAATAAGGCCAATTCTAACAATGAAGGTTTTTGAGCAATGTAGACAGGGAATAGAAACCGCATCTACCTGGTAATTTGCTTCAGTGTCTTTCCTGGCTTGCCTCGTCTGAATTGTTGCTGCAGTTCTAGCTGCTTTATGGGGCACAGCTCCTCGACGAAAAGAGGAGCACCTGGATGAGCGGTCACATGCAGCGACTTGCCAGGTTTTAGGATCAGCACAGAAATCTTTCAGTGACGTCTCGAGGCTGTCCTTGAAACGTTTCTTCTGTCCACCTTGGGAGCGTTTTCCATTTAGTAGCTCACCATAGACAATTGTTTTTGGCAGACTATATGACCTGCCCAGCGAAGTTGTGATTGTTTTACAATAGAGCAAATAGTGGATAGTCCAGCTCTGTCAAGGACTTCAATATCAGGGATCCTGTCTTGCCATTTTATGTTCAGCAACTTTCTGAGGCATACCCTTTCATATGCATTAGGGATGGCGTGGTTATGTGGCCTTGGGCTTCAAAGTTCTAAGCGACTATAATCCGGTTTGTGATGTCATTTTTACAGGGAAACAATTTTGGCATACGAATTAAATGTACGACTAAATTGTTACGAAGAGAAGACAAATATTATCACATTCTCCCAAATCCCCCACCCCTCCCCGAAAACGATATGCCTTCTCAGAAATCCAATAGTTCCAGGACGTTACAGACCCCGTCATTGCAAGCATCAAGCGTATCAATCTCTATCTCTGTTTGCTCCCGAAACCTCATCTCTGGCGTGACTCTTGTATTGATTTCCATGAACAAAAAGCCATCAATTGGTTTTGTATTGGTTGCAGGCTGCCACTTCTTATGTTATCAATACGGTGTGATTAATTACATCACCGAGCTAACCACGTCTCTGTGTGAATTCCGATCTGTTTGTGGTTGCTGTTGGTACACAAGCAGCTGCGGTCGTCATAGAAGTTCAGATAGCTTCTTCTTCTTCGTCTTCTCCGCGTTTACAGGATATAAACATGGACGGAAAGATCGGGTTGTTCAACAATTTCTAGACTTTGGTCTCGATTCAGAACTAGAGAGTTGCGTTCTCATCTGATTTATTTTCATATAAGTCTCACACATTTCGGTCAACATTCAAATCTTTGTAATACACCGTCCCAACATTCCGTTTATTCTAAAACACACTCTCACTAGCTCGATCTGTCTAAACCGCATGTAACTCTCTCTAGAAAGTGATGCTCCATGTATCAGTAATTCCAAAACTCCGTCCGCAGAATTCCGATCTATCTATTACACTGCCTCAACATTCAAATATTCTCAAACATTGTCTCAGCATTTGAGTATTTCCTTCTGAACACTATCTCTTCATATCATTCTTCACATAACACCATCCTATCATATCATCATTTGTTCCCAAAAATCACCTCAACACAGCACAACCCACGAATGCTATAAAATGTCCTTCCTTCTGCTAAACGATTTGAAATCATCAAGCCATTCCGTGAATAATCGAACTGATCGATCGACGTTAACTAATTCACTCATCAGACGGTCTCGCTAGGAATCACAGACACCGCAGTAAATCAGTTATGATGAATACACTTTTATTGGGAAATAATCAGTTTATAGCGATGTGAATTTCCCGCCAAGATCGGGATGCTATGCTATGCAGAAATGACTGACACTTAATCTGTCTGCTAAACTGTTAAACGAACGTTACGCGTGCGTCCCAGTGTCAGTCACAATTTAGTGTTGTTTTGAAGCCCTAAAGTTGCCGTGGCGTAGCGGCTAGATGCTCGCCTCCGGTCGGATGGTCGTGGGTTCGCTCCCTGGAGGAACCAGACTTTTTTCAAAAATGATATTGGCTCCCAGGTAGACCCAGCCTTGAGTGGGTACCAGATGCAGTCCTGGGAAGTGAAGGCTTCGGCGTAATGCTGACCACATCACGTTGGCGTTGGTCTATAAAATATAGGTCTAGCCCTATATACAAAATACGCCTGAAAGGCGCGGAAAAAAATGTGATTTTTTTACATAAAGACCCACCCTGGCTGTTGCCGGGAGCCCTAATATAACCCAGCCTATGGCCTGAACGGGTTTTTTGGGACCTGTCCCCAGGTGATCCCATCTGAAAAGTGGCACTTTATGTTACCGAGCGTTCATCGCTCCGTGTGATGTCCTGGTGGTGTGGTTGAACGTCAGTCAGTCTGCCTGGAAACATTTAGTCTTCATTAATGATTAGAAAACTGAATGTTTAGTCTCTACCTCCCCCCCCCTCTCTCTCTCTCTCTCTCTCTCTCTCTCTCTCTCTCTCTCTCTCTCTCTCTCTCTCACATTCTCCCTCTCTATTGTGTATATTTGTATCTGTTCCTCTTTCTCGCTTGTGTGTCAACGTCTTTGTATATAAAATTGATGGAATTCGCCGTTGCGAAAGAAAAGAGCTGGCCAATTACTTTGAAACTAAAAACGAAGCCATGACTACCCGGGCCTGCCTGAGAGTTAACGGCCCACCCATAGTTCAAAAAATGATTAAACAGTTTATCAGCAGGACAAGCAGCAAGGACACCTACTTTTAATCCGCTCCGAGCCACCTGCAGAATACTGCAAACCGACGCCGCCACAACAAACCGACGCCGGACCGGTAAAGCCAGCCCCGCCGACGTCTCTCTCTCATCCTAGCAAGCTATCAATTCCACTCTCTCCTTCGACCTTACTTTATTTCCTAAAAAGCCTACATTCCACGTAGCACCCTCTAGGCCTCCTCTCCTTTTTCCCACTGCATCCTTCTCTTTCCTGCAATTGTATGTATTCATGCCATGCACAGGTCATCTGTGTCATTTTTATTTGCACAACACACACCACACAAACATACGGCAACATTTGTTAAAACAGACGTACACAAATATCCACAAAGCAAAGCACGCAAAACACTACACTGAACACCCACGATTTGAAAAAAAAAAAAAAAAGGCCAAAACAGAAATGCTCGGCCAAAAAAAAAAAAAACCGCTAACGCACAAGCACATGCCTGATGCGAAAAAAATAAAAGCAACAAAAAGATGTTAAGTGGGGTCCCTGAAAAGGGCCGTGTTATTGCGCTCGCAAAGTCTCGGACTTATCGATTTCGTGGTGGTGTGAAAGGTGACAGCCCAGGCACAGTCAGTGATCACGTGCAGGCAAAGCAGCTCAAACCAGGAAGTTCGCTCATATACCAAAAAGACTCCGACCGAAAGAAGACAGGCACACAGTTTAACAGGATACAACCTAACACCAAAAGGACCAAAACCCAACACAGCAAAGAAAACAGGACACAAATATAACCAAGCCCCTGAGGCAGGTTGAAGCTGTCCAAATTTTTTTCCTTTTTTTTCATTTTCATACGAATACGAATACGAATACGTTGCGTAGCGACAGGATGCTCACCTGGTATCTGAAAGTCGTGGGTTTAAATCCGCCTGGCGCCGGCTATTTTTAAACAAAACCTTATCTGCCAGATTGGCCCGGCTTCAAATGTGTAACAGGTAAAGTCCTATGAAGTAAAAGCGGCCACATCAACCATTGGTCTGTATCGATCTTAATAGGAGTGGCTGAGTGGTCTCGAGACCTGGCGTCCGCCTCGAGTGGTGGAGGTCCCGGATTCAAGCCCCGATGAGGGATATGATCTTTTCACCGGGCAAAATTTGGAGTTAAAAATCTGGGGAAAAGTATTTCAATATCCTGGACGGTGCTACAGAGCTCGTGCACTGTGCTGTGATTCTTCAGACACAGGCTTGAGTAAGAAGTGGAATCGAGTACTTATGGGTTACTACTCTTGTGTTGCGGTGTCCGTGGCTAATGCGTTGCGAGTCCGACTCGTAATCCAACGTACCGCCATCAAAACCCACTGCAGGCTGCGTAGATTTTTATCGTGGTATGGGACGTTGCAGGTCAACCCAGCCTAAAATGAGTACCAGGATGTCTGTCCTGGGGAAGTAAAGACGGCCGGCGTAATGCTGACCACATTACCCACCGAGTGCCGATTAGTCTGCAAAAATATGGGACGCTCTGCCCATATACCCGATGCGCCTTAGACGTAATAAGGGATCTTTACTTTACTTACTTTACTTACTCTTGTGCTACGAGCTTGGTCCATTCTATAAACCATATAACCAATAAAAGGGGTTCAAATTAAAATAAAACTGATAGCAGAACGCTAGTGCTCTTTGGTGCATGTCAATAGAGGCGTATTTATCTTTATACTGTCATTATGACTTCATCCCGTCGTCTGCACCGTAATGTCACGTGCATAACACCCTTGATATCTTTGACAAGAATATATATGAAGAGAACAATACAAAAACTGATTATTGTTATTTCCTTCACCTCTTTAAAGTTTTCGTGTGAAACTGTTTTTTTCCCAAAGATAGTAGGTGGGCGCACTGCAGCCAACCTAAATTGCGGAGACGGAACACAAGATGGTCTGATTATAACTTGAATAAGTGAGGTGTTACAGTAAAGTCACTGTTGTTAATAGAGTGTTAGGGAGTCGCTGTGGCAGAGCGGCTAGACGCGCGCCGCGGATCGGAAGGTCGTGGGTTCGCTCCCTGGCGGAGACGGACTTTTCTTCAAAAATGACCTTGGCTCCCAGGTCGACCCAGCCTTGAGTGAGTACCGGGTGCAATCCTGGGAAGTAGAGGCGGCCGGCATGATGCTGACCACATCACCCATCTTGTGCCGTTGGTCTATAAAAATATAGGTCTAGCCCTATATGCCCTATACGATTAAAGGCGTGGAAAGGGTCCTTTACTTACTTTACTTTTAATAGAGTGTCGCTGTGTTAACTAGATTGCTTCTAACTTTTATAACAGTGAATACAATACTAGAACCTTTTGAGCTTGCAGCAATGTTTATAACGTAATATATTGCAACATTTGTGTGTGGCTGTTGTGATGTTTTTGTTGTTATTGTTTTTGACTGCTTTAAATCTTAGAGTACTGTTAATAACTGTGGCAATTTTAGCTCTTACCAGAAATGTTTATGATGGGACAACCTTTCGACCTTACAGCAGGGATAATAATGGAGTTAGCTGTGCGATTTGTAACAGCGCGTAAAAAATAACAGCGCAAACCAACTCATTGGGCACATGACACCAGTACTAAGTCACAAAAATGTGTTAGTAGAAATCAAAAAAGCTCTTTATGGCACAATCTTCTTGCTAACCCTGTGTTACCAATGTCAGACTTGGACAGTAAGAGAAAACGAGAAAAGAAAAATTACACAAACTAAAACAACATTCTTACGAAGGGCTGTTAATATAACAATAGGATAATCAAATCAGGAATGGTGAAATCCGGAGGAGAATGGAGCTAAACGCCGAAGACAGGTAAAATGGTTTGGTCGTGTAAATCAGATGTCAGCAAACAGTACACCACACCAGGCAATGGTGTACAGACCAGGCGGGAAATGTAGAAGCGGTCGACCATGCAAACCATGGACAAAGGATATAAAATAGTCCCTGGGAACCCCCATATACGAAGCTCGCAAATTGGCACTTTCCTATAAAATATACTTCACCTGCACACCATAAGCTTCCGAAGGATCAAAATTTGATGACATGAGTATAAATAAGCTAGGCAAGGTTTTACATAGATGTCTATACGGTTATTTAATATTTTAGATATTAGATAAGCTTCAATACTACACAATATTAATATTACATCATTATCTATAATAGGACTTTGTCAGTCATGTTTATCATGATACTATGTTTAGATGTTGCAGCAGTGATAATGTTTAGATCTTTCAGTAATCTTTTTTTTTTCCTTTTAACGCGCCTATGTTGAGATTTTACAGAAACATTTTTAACGGAACAGTTCTTTTAACACATCTGTCAGTAAATAAAATGATACTACGGTTATTCCAATTCCAATTCCAGATGTCAAAAAAAAAAAAAGAAAAACAAGGTTAGATCTTACAGTAATATTTATAATGACACAATTTTTCAACTGGTGTCGAAATTTAGAATGGTACCACAGTTGGATCTGACAGCAATAATTATAACAGGGCAACCTTCCAGTCGTATAGTTATGTTTATATTGAGATTATCCTAGTTTCTTACAGTAATGTTTATAATGTGCCGATCTGTAAATCTTATAGCAGTCTGAGTAACCTTTAGAATGTCATGGTTATATTGGTACAGCCGTTAAATCTTACAGTAATGTTTATAATGTGCCGATCTGTAAATCTTATAGCAGTCTGAGTAACCTTTAGAATGTCATGGTTATCTTGGTACAGCCGTTAAATCTTACAGTAATGTTTATAATAGGAGATATCTTCAAATCTTACAACAATGTCTATAATGAGATCCACTTTTGATGTACAGATCGATGTTTTTAATGAGACAACCCTCTAGTGGGCTACACCAAATCTCAGTATAGAATAACATTTCACCTATCCCAAAGACTGCATTTACACACATTGTGATATCCCAAATGGCAAAACGCGCAGTCACAAAAACTACTCTTGACATAATTCGATCTGCTAGCCTGAGTCATTATACATCATCAAACAAGGGCGCTGGAACCTAAACGTTTGAATACACACAGCGCCTCTTAGACAACATAGCGCCCCTTTTCTTACCTCCCTCCACCGGAGAAATCATGGGTGGGGGAGGGGGTGTTCAGCCCTTTCCTATTCATTTTAAGAAACTAATCCGCAAGTTCCAGTGACCCAGAGGTGAAGAGAAGACTCTGGCTTTGAACAGGACACACGGTGATAAAATCCGAGAACAATATAACTAGAATGTCTTCGCGCTGGAACCCACAAATAAAGCAAGACCGAAAAACACATTGAAAAGGAAGCTAAAGAGTGTAATAAAAAAGAAAAGGAGGGCATAGAGAGAGCTGTGTATGGTAGCGACGGATAGAACGACCTGGCGTGACAAGGTATAGGACCGATTCTTCTTTGAGGGTTAGAAAGGCAACAGAAAACGCCACTCTGCCCTCCCCAACCCTATATAGATGTTTGTTGTTGTTGGTTTGTTGGTGTAAAAAAAAAGTTACTAAAATAAAGGACCTTAAATAAAGCCTTCAAGCTTACAGGCTTAACCGCTATACCGCAGCGGCTTCCGTTTGTTTGTTTCTACACATGATAGATTGTCTTTGAAAAAGGTAATTCTATTTTTTTAGGGAAAGAGGGGGGGGGGGGGGGGGGGGGGGGGGGGGGGGGGGGGGGGGGATCATTCAACAAACGGTTACAATTACAATAAATACAAGAGTAATACATCATTATTGTTATTATTTTCACTAAACACTGTAAACAATCTTTAGCCATTAACACCCGCCCCCCCCCCCGCCCCCTGCTTCAGCTCCTAAACCCCTCCTCCCCTAAAATGAAGTACGGTCGCTGATTTCCCTCACCCTCACCCTCCCCCTCACCCTCCCCCTCCCCCCCCCCCCCCCCCCCTTTCTTTCTTTTTTTTTTTTTTCCCTCTGAAAGACCGCATTATTTTCTGTTGGTCTGCGCTTCTGATGGCACGCAATTCCTCTTCTTTATTTTCGATCGCCCGTGATAACAGCCTTCAGGTCTGGCAAACATATACATTTGATTTCTTTCTGCCACCACCAAGGTGTTGTTTTAATAACACGATGGTTGCAAATCCAGGTACTCGCCAATTTGTGTGTGGAAATTACACAGGAGAATGTCTGTCACTGACAAGCCGAGGGTGTGACACATATTTGATCCTATGTTTATGCTTTTCACGGCTTGCCAGTCTGTACCTGTTAGCGGTACTGATGTTGCTTTGTTTTCGTACAGTGACTGATGTTCCGCGCTTTGTTTATTGGATACATCATTCTTTGAGGTAACCGTTATTTGTAAGTATGGTATGCATCTGTATCATACAGACACACAGAAACTAATAAGCAGAAACGTTTGGCCTGTGTTATTATATGAGTTGCATTTAATTATATTATAAAAGGGGATAGAAAGAAACAAAAAGCAACGAATACATTGAAAGACGTATACATAGAAAAAATATTGTATATACATTTGTGTAACAGCTGTTTGTAAGTGCATTATGAAAATATATTCAACAATAAAGCAAAGCGTATACATACAAAAACCATTTTATACTCAACTTGAAAAATAGCTGTTTGAATCTAAAGTGTGAGAACGGATCTTGAAGAATTATACGAAACATGCGGATACGAATATAGTATATTCATTCATTCAGTAGCATGTCCCTCGCGGAACCTCGCTGCCATAACAACCCTCCGGAAAACCTTCCTATCCTGAGCAAGATGTCCTGCGTCTGATACACCCATCTGGAGATCATCTGCCACATCCTGCACCCATCTTCTCCTTGGCCTTCCTCTTCCTCTCTTCCCAGGCATATACCCCTCCATTATTGTTCTCTCTAGACTTCCATGACGTTTCAAGTGACCAAAATATTTCAATTTTCTTTGTTTTATTGTCTTTACTAGCCAACCCTCTTCAATATTCAGCTCTTGAAGTATGGATGCATTTGTTCTTTTCTTATAGTATATTACTTTCCGTTTTCTTGCTTTTGCCATCGTTAATTTTCTTTTACGGCTGAAATTCGTGTAGTGCTTACTCTATACATTCTAAAGAGAGACATGTCATCATCATCATCATGTAACAGGTCCTTTGCAGAACGTCGCTCTCCTCTCAGTCTGCTTGAAAGAAAGTCGGTCTCTCGCCAGCTCTCCCACCTCAAGTACTTTCATACTCAAGGTGTCACTTATATCCTGTGCCCATATTCGCGTTGGTCGGCCCCTGCCCTTTCTTCCTGGTACCATGCCTTCTGTTATTTTGTTGTTGTTGAGAAGAGACATGTAATCGAACCAAATTTATACATTCAACGTAATAGTTATTTCAGGGCCTTAAATAAAGGGGAAAACGAACTGACTCAATGTTCTTACAAATGTACAACGGCGAAGGCATCTAATAAAGGGATTGCTGAAACCAGAATAGTTTGGACCGAAATGTGCAAAGTTTGGAGCAAAGATTTAAAATATACAGCAACATGACATCCGACCTTTTAAGTACAGAAGAAGAAGAAGAGGAAGACAGAGAAAAAAGAAGAAGAAGGACAAAAATAACAAGGAGAAGAAAAGAAGAAGAAGAAGAAGAAGAAGAAGAAGAAGAAGAAGAAGAAGAAGAAGAAGAAGAAGAAGAAGAAGAAGAAGAAGAAGAAGAAGAAGAAGAAGAAGAAGAAGAAGAAGAAGAAGAAGAAGAAGAAAAAGAAGAAGAAGAAGAAGAAGAAGACAGAGAAAAAAAAAGAAGAAGAAGAAGAAGAAGAAGAAGAAGAAGAAGAAGAAGAAGAAGAAGAGAAGAAGAAGAAGAAGAAGAAGAAGAAGAAGAAGAAGAAAGAAGAAGAAGAAGAAGAAAAAAAGAAGAAGTAGAAGAAGAAGAAGAAGAAGAAGAAGAAGAAGAAGAAGAAGAAGAAGAAGAAGAAGAAGAAGAAGAAGAAGAAGAAGAAGAAGAAGAAGTAGAAGAAGAAAAATAAGAAGAAGAAAAAGAAGAAGAAGAAGAAGAAGAAGAAGAAGAAGAAGAAGAAGAAGAAGAAGAAAAAGAAGAAGAAGAAGAAGAAGAAGAAGAAGAAGAAGAAGAAGAAGAAGAAGAAGAAGAAGAAGAAGAAGAAGAAGAAGAAGAAATAAAGCCTTCCCCTTCTCTTTGTATGTGGTTAGTACGATACCGTCATCTCTATGAATTGCTCCTACTACTGGACCGATCCTTCTTAAGTATCTGCCTATGTAGCTTCTAAAACTTTCCCAATGTCTTATCGCTTCCAAATTCGTCAATAAAATGCTCCCATTTTGCCTTTTTTTTTGGGGGGGGGGGGGGGGGCCTCTGCCACACAGCGCTTGAAAGACTTATCTCTTTCCGCGCACTCTAACTCCTCCTGTGAGCTTAGGGCTGTCTGTCGCCTGTCTTTAAACACTTTACTGCAGCTCTTTTTAACTTCCATGCCTTTTAAACCTTTGATGTCAACCATAGAGATTGCACAAAAGTAGATCTACTGGCCGTCTTACTTGTCCTCTGTAGGAGGAGTCCAAGAAGGGTGTTAGTCCGCTCATACCTGAAAGGCTTATGAGCTCTTGCAGCCCTGACATTCCAGGATTTCAGATCAATACCGAACATGGCAGATGGTCACTTCCATGATCGCCAAGGACAGCTCATTAGGTGCCCAGTACTGCTGACTGGGTTACCAGAACCAGGTCAATAGATGTGTCTGCCGGGTCTGATGTGTGGCGGCTTCAACGATGAAATAGGGCGTCGTTAATGTAACAAATGCCACCGGCCAAGTGTGGCAGAACAGTATAAACTTCAACGCTTCCAAACGCAGTGTAACGATGGACTCTCTTATATAGGGAACATCGGTGTATTGCTTGACAACTTGATCAGTGATAAAAGATGCAATAATCGAACTCCAGACTCACCCAAACACGCCAACACAAGCAACCGCTTGTACATCAACTGACTTCATTTCAAACGACGGGTCGCAGTCCGACCTTGGAAGTCCGGACGGTCACATCGATAACCTCTTCTGCAGTCTGAACAAGACAGTGTCCCTCTTAATGGTTCGCCTTAAGGTTTAACGGCTTCCTGCCGAGCGCAATAGACAATGCACCAGCTTTTCGCCGAGGTTTCTTGTGGAGTCCCAGAGTAGAGCGTCCTCAAGAGTCCAACTTTATACAACGAATACTTTCCGTGGCATCCCGGGGTAAAACGTCCTCAAGGATCCAACTTTATACAACGAATGTTTTCTGTGGCATCCCGGGGTAGAACGTCCTCAAGGATCCACACGCCTGTCTCCTTCAGACTGTATACATCGAATGCTTTGACAACAATCCTTTAACAACATTACGTATTGTTTTGATTTTGACGTCCTCTTTGCTGGCTCAGTACTGGTGCGTTCTAGATTATATCCACACGTGACATCGAGCCTTATTGCCATTCTAGTTGGCGTCCCATCTTTTAAGGGGTCACTACACGGCATTTTTCCCAATTTATGACAAAAATATCACTTTTTCAATGTGTTCGTTTTTGTAAAGTTCGGCATTCGTACAATAGATGACACAAAAAATTTATGTCATTTGTAAACAATTTAGCATTGAAAAGTTAATACTAATTACACCACCTCGTGCACTTTTTTAAGATAAAAAAAAAGTTTAAAAGTCAGTTTTCTCAAATCTTTATATTTCAGTTTGCTGTGTGTGTGAAATCCCAAAATCTAAACTAATATGAAGAGTAGAATCATCAAATTCTGTATGCATACTCCATAAACAACATTATAGGGACTGGTCTATCTAAAAGTAGATTTTAAAAAGTTTTTGTTTCTAAAATTTGATTATTGTCTTATGATGCAAGATTTTTTTGACTTTTTCAATAAACCTACATTTTAAAATTCTACGAAAAATAT
>CAJHNH020002524.1:352500-472500 GCA_905116865.2 Candidula unifasciata | reverse complement strand
TATGGTGTCAGTGTTTAAAAAAATGGCTTGGGCACTAAACCATATTGGGTTTTAATGTCCTCGGCTTGCACAATCCGGAAGATTGTCAGTGTTAAGTATGTAGTGAGAATGTTAACTGTGTGATGTTAGGGTTAAATACTTTGTGTCATTGTTACCAATGTCATATCAGTGGTTACAGGACGATGTGTTACTTATATAACGGTTAGTCAAATGCATACACACTGATAATAAAAATCAGACTGTTCCATCCATCATAACTGTCATCTCTTTATTATTTCTCTGGTTGTTCTTGACATTCATGTTTATTCTTTCATTCGTTATTTGTTTTTCTTTCTTTTATATTTTTTTTCTCTCTTTTGTATTTTATTTTATTTTTTTCATTTTTTTAAACAGTATTATTACCATAGACATCATCACCTATAGTATCACGACAAAACAAAAATGAGTGTTGTAAATAACAAATTGCATTCGCCCCCCTCCCCTCCCATCTCTCTTTATTTCTCATCATACGTTCTTTAACGTATACTAGAATACTTATTCTTCATGTACATATAATAATAATAATAATAAATTAACAGCAAATTCATTGGTAGGCACTTAGAGAAAAAAAGTAAAAAGATAGAAAAACACAATAGACAACACAAAAATCTAAAGCTATAGTAACCGTGACTAGAATCGAACCTGTCACCTCCAGTCGGCGTGTGCGCCTCGCTATAAAAACAAGTGTACTAAGAACATGGTTAATTAGGCACCCCCAATAAGAAGGTGTCTTTTTTGGCCATGTCTATCGTACAGCTTGAAATCCACAACTATGGAATACAGACATAATTCATTTTAAACCATTGAAATGGCACCATAGTTTACAGAGATTTATATTAACGAAACATATGCGGAATAACAAGCACAACAACAATTGTTATATTAATGGGGATAAGGTATATACAATCATTATTTAAATCCGTGTAAGTTTGTGTATTCTAGCGATTTCAAAATGCATCTGTTAGTTCATCAATACCAGACAGTGGCCATTAGCGGACAACTGCTGAAAGAATGTCAAAATTCCACAGCTGATGGAAACCCAACACCGCTCCATCTCACCAAGCAGGGAGATGCGTCTCTATAAACTGCAAAATCGTGTGACTACTCGAGGTTCATGCATGCTTCCTAACATCTGCTTTCTTTCCATCTGCCAGATTTGCTCATTTATCTTTCAATTGTTTGCAATGAAGCCATTTTAATGGTTTTTCGTTTATATACTTCCCGTATATAACAAACCAAAATTCAAGGCTGCAAATCTAATGGAGAAGAATATTACCTTTAATGAACGTAAGAATATTTTGAACATAATTATCTCCCAGGCTGGGATCGTTAGGCTAATCAAATGTATATCCATTAACTCCAGCTTTTTTCCACATTATAAATTCGTACTTTTTATGAGGTTGTGTGTGGCTACTGGGCTATTCTGATCCACAACATCATGTTTGATAGAACAGCTGCGTTCGAGTTGGTCTTTGAGGCAAAGTGGTCAAACCGTTTGGCTATACGATCTGAAAGTAGTGGGTTCGGTTTACGGCTGCGGCTTTCAGTTCATGACTGCAGCTTCTGCGCAGGTCCATAATGATCGGTACTGTAGCTACGGAGTTCGTGATTTGACCTAATTTGTTTGTGTGTGTCTGAGTATGTGTATGTTTGTGTGATGGTTAAAAGGGGGGGGGGGGTGCGATATGGTATAACTCTGTACAATAAAGTATCTGATTTATATCCCCTGCTCAATGTAGTTATGCACCCCGTATGGATGTCAGGGACGTTCTTGGATTATTTAGGTGGCCCCAGTAGCTTCAGCGGTCTTCATTGGCTAAGAACTAAGAAACACTGATAGCACCATCTGTCACCTGGGGAAAGGTTCGCCTGAAAATCACGCAAACCCTCAACTCACTGCTATCTGGGATACAATTATGAGGCTATGGATGCTCTACTTATTCACCCCATTTTTTTTTTTTTTTTTTTTTCGTAAAATAGCTTATCACCCAGAGGAGTGGCAGAAGTTGATCTACTAGCCTTCTCCTCACCACTACTCCTGAATATTCTAGACAAACAATCCACTAGCTTCTTATGTCAGCATCATTCAGCCATTCTGAGTGCTAAAAACCTAGATAGTTGTTACACTATGGCATATTAGCAATAGATTTAGTTTTATTTTATGAAAACTGAACACTTAAAGGCATGGGGTATCGACTGGTCCATAGCTTCTTAAGCGTTCCTGTATTGATTAAATAATAACTTCACAACAGCGTTTTGGAAACGGGTGTCGTGCTGAAGTGGCAGATAATTCTCGGCTTCTGATATAATTATACAGCAGTAATTCTCAAGCCTTGAGTGAGAAACGGTTTTACGTGTATTTGTTGACGCTCGCAGTGAGGGAACGAGTAAAGCATTAATCAGAGGAACTAATAGGCACATAAAATCGTGAGGTGAAACGAAGTCAACCATGTATTGGAACCTCCAGTCTTCAAGTACTGCTATGGTTTTGCTAAAATAAATGCAGTTAAATATTACAGCACTATACGATTGTAGTTTAGACGTAGGACAAACCAGTTTCACAGCCCTGATATAAGGGGTTATTTTGAATAAGACGGCTTCTGACAACGGTGTGAGGATCAGCCCGTGCAGCTCTGAACGTGAAACTGGCCACAGGACAACATCCTGTAAATATTATGCTTGATTTACAACGATACTCGGGTATCATTGTCAGTCAGTAGCAGCCGCAATCGCCTTAAAGGGATCACTTTCCACGCCTTTGGGCATATTGGGCTATGGTGCTAGACCTATATTCTTGTAAGTACTCGGCACTCAGTGGGTAAAGTAGTCCAGCAGATCGCCTTTACTTCCCAGGACTATACCTGGTACCCATTCAAGGCTGAGTCGCCCTGGGAGCGTAGGGCATTAAAAAACGAGTAGTCTAGAAATGTCTGGACCTGAACTCACGATCTTCAGACTCGCAGGCAAGCGTCTAGTCGCTATACCACGGCGGCTCTCAGCGTGCATAATAGATATGGAAGTAGCAGCAGATGATGAAGACAAACAAGAAAAAGTTGCAGAATTGTAGTCACAGTAGTAGTTGTCGTTGCCGCGGTCGTTGTATTGCTGTAGTAAAACTAGTGTTAGTAGCATTGGTAGCAGACAGTAGAAATAGTAATAGTACGAACGAAAGAACGAAAGAACGAACAAACTTTATTTTCAAAGGGTTACAAATTAGGCACGCAGGCCTGTCTTACATCCGGCCCTTCCAAACTCTCGTCTTTCACACAGCAGTTATATTTCATCAATAAAGCATGTTATGTTCATGTAAAAATATGCATACTATGAATATCAAGTCAAAAACAAAAGCATGGGTGGTAAAATATGTGCGACCGCTCGCGCGCGAACACACACACCCACATACACACGCAAACCCATTCACCCACACATACACACACATAGGCACCCAATACACACACACATCCACATACATAAGAACATGCACACAGACACACACACACATACGCACACACACATACATACACACACATAAATACATACATACATACATACATACATACATACATACATACATACATACATACATACATACATACATACATACATACATACATACATACATACATACATACATACATACATACATACATACATACATACATACATACATACATACATACATACATACATACATACATACATACATACATACATACATACATACATACATACATACATACATACATACATACATACATACATACATACATACATACACATACATACATACATACATACATACATACATACATACATACATACATACATACATACATACATACAGTACATACATACATACATACATACATACATACATACATACATACATATACATACATACATACATACATACATACATACATACATACATACATACATACATACATACATACATACATACATACATACATACAAATACATACATACATACATACATTACATACATACACATACATACATACATACATACATACATACATACATCATACATACATACATACATACATACATACATACATACATACATACATACATACATACATACATACATACATACATACATACATACATACATACATACATACATACATACATACATACATACATACATACATACATACATACATACATACATACATACATACATACATACATACATACATACATACATACATACATACATACATACATACATACATACATACATACATACATACATACTACACATACATACATACATACATACATACATACATACATACATACATACATACATACACATACATACATACATACATACATACATACATACATACATACATACATACATACATACATACATACATACATACATACATACATACATACATACATACATACATACATACATACATACATACATACATACATACATACATACATACATACATACATACATACATACATACATACATACATACGTACGTCCATCCATACATACATACATACATACGTACATACATACATACGTACATACATACGTACGTACATACATACGTACATACATACATACATACATACATACATACATACATACATACATACATACATACATACATACATACATACATACATACGTACGTACGTACATACATACGTACGTACATACATACATACATACACACACACGCACGCACACACACGCATACACACGCACACGCGCGCACACACGCGCACACACGCACACACACACACATACATACATACATACATACATACATACCTACCTACCTACCTACCTACCTACCTACCTACCTACCTACATACATACATACATACATACATACATACATACATACATACATACATACATACATACATACATACATACATACATACATACATACATACATACATACATACATACATACATACATACATACATGCATGCATGCATACATACATACATACATACATACATACATACATACATACATACATACATACATACATACATACATACATACATACATACATACATACATACATACATACATACATACATACATACATACATACATACATACATACATACATACATACATACATACATACATACATACATACACACTGTCAACCACATAGACATGCCTTCTAAAACACACACGCATACAACCTAGACACATATAGACACACATAGCTAAACACACACACACACACACACATATATACACACAAGTAGCCCTTTCCCCACCCAAGAAAAAATACACAATGAAGAAGTTGAAAATGTCACACACTTTGAATATCTAGGCTCTATAAATAATAATGGAGACTGACTGAAATCAGTCGCAGTAAATTTATTTGATGTTATGGTAGTTATTATAACAGTATAGCAGATTTGGTGTGTATTTGTGGTGAAAGTGATAGCAGCAGCAGAAGCAGCACTAGCAGTAGTAGTCTGAAACAGCATCACGTATATATTTGTTTGCATTCTTCTTTAAAAACAAATGTCCGTTGCTAGTAGATTATTTCGACCTTTTTGTTTGTTTTCCTTGCTTCACGTGCGTATGATATTACAGGTTGTGTATAGGACGTCAACACACTTTTTCTTACTGCAGTTGAACGGAGGCTACAACAGTCTTATAACAAAGTTATTATATACAATCAACCAATCAGCACAACCTTTATAAAATGTCGCTTTCTTTACGGCACATCTGAAAGTCTCTCTTTCTGTAGCTAATTCTCCAGCCCTATGTTCTTTTATAGCTATTTCATCTTCACTGTTGTGTATCAACGTTGGCGTATGTCGGCCTCTGTCTTGTCTTGCAGGATCTGCACACTCCATCACTGTTTTCTCCAGGCCTCCTGGAGCTTCAGCTGTTCAAATTACCTTAGCTTTCGGGAGAGGATGCTGTTTACGAGTCAGTTCTCTGAGTCAGATTTGTAAAACGGATGCGCACGCAGCACACAGGTTCTGGAATAGGACTGCGGTCTAGATGTGGATGAACAACCAGAACTTTCCGGCAGAGTTTACAGAACGCGAAGAAGAAGATAAAGAAAAAGAAAAACAAGAAGAACAGGTCATACAGAATGTCAACGTTTTTGATTTTCTTTGTTTACGCTGGTCGAATAGCTATTATGACAGGGAGCAAAGAGAAGAAAAACAATAAACATCGTTTGATAATGTTATACTAATAAAGACACCCTTCTCACGTCACTAGGCTTCGTGAATATGATCTGGTTATATGTTTTAGATCCTATACGGCTCATGTTGTCAATATTATGCAGGCAACTAGTACATCTCAAGTTACCGTCTGCACTAGTTTAGACCGAGCACCAGAAACTTTAGCTTAAAAGTAACATATCAAACCCACCTATCCACACACACGAACACTCACACACACATGCACACACACACAGAGTGAAAGCATATCACCACCTCTCTCCAGGGTTTGAACAATGACCACATGACCGGAAGACCATATTGCTAAAATTAGACAAGGTTACCTTGATATGGCCAAAAATAGCCTTGCAACCCGTATTCATATTATTCCCAAAATAACAAAATTATGTTAAGCAAATAATTAATCGATGACGCAGTGTATTTTCAAATACTATTGACCTGCGGCGACATTCAACTTGTTTAGACACTTTGCCCAGAAATTGTAAGTGAGCTTGCAGCTTAACAGAAAACATATGGAATATGTGTCACAGTGGAATGTGTAAATAGGGTTGACACCAAAACTGATAATTTTTTTAATGAGAATTATGTATAAACTGGTATCAATATTCAGAGAACTTTAGAACTCTATGTTTTTTTTTTTTTTTTCAAGTATTCAGAAATCATGAGTTGTAAACCCTTTGGCTCCGTGCTATGGATATCACAATCCTTCAGCCTTGATTCCATGATAGGTACCGTTAATTTGGTAGACATGTGGCTTTTCTGCTTACCCCCGGGAGTGAACCGGGACCACTAGGAGTTCGTTACCCGGCCGCCGCGAAAGTCAGGTTTAACCAACTACGCTCGAGAGCCGGGCTTAGAACTTAGTTAAATTCTCTCTATTATTCTATTCACACGAGGTAAACGAGCGGTGGTGAAGTTACAAACGGAGAATGGGAATTAGACTGCAGCGATACCACGGTATACGTTCCTTTTTTTATATATATAAATTAGTTCAACTAGGTTTAGGCTAAGAAATCGAAGAATTTAAACATGTGCATGCTAAACGACATTTGTTTGGAGTACGATTCGTGCGCTACAACAAATATTAGTCAAAACACCGCCCCCTATGTTTTTTTTACCTCTCTGTAGATAAAGCCACGGAAAGATGTCAATGACTTTGCAGAGAAGTATCACACAATCAATAATAACATCTCCTTCTCCTCCTCCCCTCTCAGTAGTCGGCGCTCAGGGCAAAAGGACGTTCAGTTTTCATTTATATTATGCAGCCGTTTGTGTATTTACGTTGTTTTAGTATTAGGAAGTTTATAGATTATTTTACACAGCCCATTCAATGTAAAAAAAAAATGCTAAAAACAAAAACCGCACACATAAAAAACACTCAACAACAATAGGATATTTGTTTCTACAACGGTTTCAGCATTCTGCCTTTATTTCTTACAGGAAAATGCCTCTGATATTCATCCTGTGTAGTGTGCGTCAAACGATCAGGGACAGATAATTTTTGTATACGAGATACCACTGTATTTGAGAGCGCCATTGGTGACATAGATGTGATAGTAAACAATTAATATGTGCTGATGTGTGCTCGCGCGCCTGTATATAATGTATGTAATTATAAAAATGCGTATGTAACGGATGTATATATATATATATATATATATATATATATATATATATATATATATATATGTATGTATGTGTGTATGCATGTATGTATGTTTGTATGTGTGTATGTTTTGGCGGCACGCCTGGTATTTATCTCTTTGTTCTCTTACATTGGCCTCAAACAGTTCCCCCAGTATTCAATATTTCTGTAACCACCGCACCACCCGTTTTACCCTCTCTTTCCTAAAACTTACTCTATACATCCGGGCAAACTCGCACGTCGAAAAAAAAAACTTTCTATTCACAAATATCATGTCATCATCATCATCATGTAGCAGGTCCTTTGCAGAACGTCCCTCTCATCACAGTCAGCCTGTAAGAAACTCGGTCTCTTGTCAGTTCTCCCGCCTCATGCACTTTCATACTCAAGGAGTCATTTATATCCTGTGCCCATCTTCGTGTCGGTCGGCCCCTAATTTTTTTCCAATCCGTCGTGGCGCTTGTTATGACTAAGATATGTCAGCTTCCGAGAAAGGATGCTGTTTATTAGCCAATCTTCCTTGATGTTCAGATCTTTCAAGATGTCAACATTTCTCATCTTCTTTGTCCAAGATATTATGCGAATCTTTCAATAGCATTTTAGCTCACAAGCCCTTATTCTCTTTTTTAAGGACTGAGAGATAATCCACGACTCACATCCGTATGTAGCCACAAGGAAGATGCATGCTTGTTCTTGATCATGATTCCTTATACATAATCTAAGGCAATCTTGCTTCTATAATACATTGTGTCCATCTACTACATAAAAGAACACAATCACTACTATATAGCATGTTTGAGTTCACACGGCCCAGTTGTTGATATTGCCTAGTTTTTCACATTACCCAAAAAAAAAAAAAAAAAACATTTCTAAACATCTCAAAAATTTGAATTCGTAAAGTAGCGTCGCCAACCGTGATACATTAGTATAGTGCAATAAGATAAGAATAAACTCACAGGGAGCAAGTACAGCGGGGATCTACAGTCATCAGTAGAAATTATCCTCTTTCGACACACGTTTCGGCCCACGATTCCTAAACGTATTCGGAGGTGGGCCCACCTGAGTTCATGAAGCTCAGGGCTGCTTCCCCGCCGCACAGAATTACCGGATGGTGTTATACTTTCGGCCAGAGACAAGACGACTTGGTGGTTTCGAAGGAGGTACTGTGAGATAATAGATTAAACAAGAATGATGAAATTACAAGTGTCATAAAAAAATAAAAACATTCTAGTATCCTAAAGCAACGTCTGTAAGTTCACTTTAAATGAAATTTTACAAGTGAAGTTTGTTAAAGTGATGCGGTGCATGGATAATTTGTGATAGCTGGTCAGTGGTGGGACGTGATCAATTCGAATGTGTAAGCATTAGCCGGTAACACTTACACTAGAGGCAGCATTACTTGATATTGTGCTCCTTGTTGCCTGACTGTTGAGAGAACGCAGGTAGCATCTCAGTAATAGTAACTGGTAACTTTTACACATATTTACTTTTAAATTATCACATCATTAGCAGTGATGTGGAAGGGACTCTGGAATTGTTGCCGTGTTTAAAAAGCAATTTTTTTTTTTTTTGCCAATGACAGACTGATGCACACAGTTGTTGGCTCATATTTGTACAGACGAATCTGCAATAGATGGGGGATGCAGTCAACGTTACGCTATCCAGGACATATCCTAGACCTCGTGTTAGGCTGGGTCAAAGTTGGAGACAAGATCACTTTGGTTTTCAAACTCATCCGATGCGGATATGATTCCAAGACTGCTGGTCTAGCTGACAAGAGTCTACTAAGGAATCTCAATACCATAATATTGCACTTTTCAAATTCACTGATTTATTTATCGCAATCCCTCGTTAACGTTCGCTTTTAGTTGCATTCTAACTCCAGTGTGAGTGTTTGTGCGTGTGTTTGTAAGTGAGAGATGTGTGTGTGTGTGTGTGTGAGTAAATGTGCGCGCGCGCGAGTACTGCATTTGGTTTCTGTGTGAGTGCGCGTGTGTATTTCTTCCAGCCGTTCGCGCCGGTTCGATTTGGCATCTGAATATTCATGATCTGAAATGCACGGGCCTAGAAAAATGCCCGAGGATATATCGAGATATTATGGGATATAAAACACAGAAGCGAGGTTTTTTTTTTTTATAATGTTTTCTTTTTTGTCGTGAAAAACTCAGTTGTAATAAGGGTACGCAACGATCTCAACAAGCCAGGCATAAAATGGATTACTGCAATAAATATGTTTACAAACATGTATACATATGTGAAATAGCTCAGCAGTATTGCGTGCCGTGGCTGCTATAACAATTCCATCTAGATATACTATTATTTTCTTCTGTGACATGGCTGGTGGGGGAATGTTTCATAGAGCAGTTATCGTTGTGTTATTTTAGGTGCATAAATAAAGTGGTACGTCGTCGTCACAACAAAGGATGGCTGAAGTATAACCACAGCTGTATTTTGGGGGGGAATATTGAGGCCATAAGTAGCCCCCCCCCCACCCCCCCCCCTCCATTGCGACGTACCTAGCGTTATCTTAAATCAACGAGAATAGTTCTTTAAAAAAAAAGTCTTTATTAAATTGAACCCTAGTATTCAAGGATAGAATAATTGTTAAACGCGTTTACTAGACGCTGCTTTACAGAGTCGAGACACACTCCGTGAGGTATTCGTTGAGGCAATGCTATTTAGTTCAGTAGTAATTGTGTTCTTCGGCATATACGGTGGGTACACATTACACAGATTAGCAGTGATTGTGTTCTTTGAGGTATTCGATTAGGAGTTACTTTATAGTATATTGGTGACTGTGTTCTTTGAGGTATTCGATTAGGAGTTACTTTATAGTATAGTGGTGACTGTGTTCTTTGAGGTATTAGATTAGGAGTTACTTTATAGTGTAGTGGTGACTGTGTTCTTTGAGGTATTCGATTAGGAGTTACTTTATAGTGTAGTGGTGATTGTGTTCTTTGAGGTATTCGATTAGGAGTTACTTTATAGTGTAGTGGTGATTGTGTTCTTTGAGGTATTCGATTAGGAGTTACTTTATAGTGTTGTGGTGATTGTGTTCTTTGAGGTATTCGATTAGGAGTTACTTTATAGTGTAGTGGTGATTGTGTTCTTTGAGGTATTCGATTAGGAGTTACTTTATAGTGTAGTGGTGATTGTGTTTTTTGAGGTATTCGATTAGGACTTACTTTTTAGTGTAGTGGTGATTGTATTCTTTGAGGTATTCGATTAGGAGTTACTTTATAGTGTAGTGGTGATTGTGTTCTTTGAGGTATTCGATTAGGAGTTACTTTATGATGTAGTGGTGATTGTGTTCTTGTGGACAGTAGATGAAAAATTGCCCTAAAGTGCAGCAGTGATTGTGTCTTTTGGGGTATAAGAGGGACAAAGTATATGGAGTAGTAGGGATTGTTTTCTTCAAATTAGTAGATGAGGAAATGCTTTATAATGTAGTAGTGACAGTTTTCTTTGAGGTAGTGGATGTGTACTTGTTATACTCAGTAGCAGTGATGTGTTCTTTGGGGTAGTAGATTGGGAGATGCTTATAGTGTAGTAGTAATTGCGTAGCAGGAACACATGCTAAATATATTAGTAATGATTGTGTTATTTGATAAAGAAAATGGACACGTGCTATACAGAGTAGTAGTGATTGTGTTCTTTGAAGTAACAAATGGACACATGCTATACAGAGTAGTAATTGTGTTCTTTGGGGTAGCAAGTAGAGTTATGATATACTGAATGGTAGTGACTGTGTTCTTTGAGGTATCAAATGGATACACACAATACAGAGTAGCAGTGATTATGTTCTCTGACGTAGCAAATGGACTTATGCTGTATAGAGTAGTAGTGATTGTCTCTTTGAGTTAGCAGATAGACACATGCTAAATATAATAGTAGTAACTATGTTCTTTGAGGTAGCAAATAGACATATTTTTT
This sequence comes from Candidula unifasciata, assembly GCA_905116865.2. Classification (NCBI taxonomy): domain Eukaryota; kingdom Metazoa; phylum Mollusca; class Gastropoda; order Stylommatophora; family Geomitridae; genus Candidula; species Candidula unifasciata. Next base: position 460,660 of record CAJHNH020002524.1, on the reverse strand, counting down.
ATAAAATTGATATGATTGTGTTATTTGAGGAAGCAGATTGACACATTATTTATAGATTATTAGTCATTGTGTTCTTTGAGGTAGGAAATGGACACATGATATATAGAGTAGTAGTGATTGTGTTCTTTGAATTATTAGATAGACACACGCTATATATAGTAGCAGTGATTGTGTTTTTCGAGGTAGAACATGGACACATGCTCTACAGAGTAGTAGTGATTGTGCTATTTGAGGTAGCATATAGATACATGTTACATAATAGCAATGGTATCCTTTATGATATGCATTAACGAAACATGACCAAGAACAACATTCTAATAGTTCTTATCTAGTGTAAAGGAGTTTTTAAAAAACTACATTGATTGATTGTGTTTTTCAAGTTGTCTACTGAATAGACATTGTAAAGCATTACATTGATTTACTTCTTCGAGTTAACTAGTGAAAGAATGTTATAAAGATCAGAAATGAGATTATCTGTGAGTTCTGTAGCAAACATACATTGAAAAGAACGTGTTTTTTTTTTGAGTTATTTAGTGAAGAAACTTTATTAAGAACATAACCAATTAAGATTGTTTAGATATACGATACACAGACTTGACAAAGAACCGTAGCCATTATGTTCTGTTAGCTGTTTGGAGGACAAATTTCCAAACACACAAGAGTTCTCTAAAGTGAATGAGATGCAGCTCTTCAGAGAGCTGCAGTCGTTGCATTCTCTGTACTAACAGAAAGACAAAGGCCTTTTTTTAACTCATGCAATCCATTTCATTTAAATAATGTCACGACAAATTTCTTTACCAATATATCACCGAGCATCGTTGCCAGAATACCTAAGCTTGCTCGTTGATTCTCTATCTACCTCAGAAGATTTCGACAAATATTATTACTTATATTCATCATCATCATCAGGTGTCTTGCCGACTGGTGTGGGCGATCATGACTCTCCATAATCTGCGATCTCCTGCAGCATGTATGAGTTCGTGTGCCGATACACCTCCATGCCATGCAACAAGACTGTCAAGCATCTTCTCTCGTTGTCTTCCTCTATCTCTCCTTCCACATATCTTTCCAGTGGTCACAACATTTTCTATTTTCCCTCTTCTCATAACTTGGTTTAAAAATGATGACTGTCTCCTTCTCATGTCTGTGATAAGTTGTCTTCGGGCTCCCTCCTCTTTCAAAACCTCTTGGTTGCTCTTTTTGGCTGTCCAAAGTATTCTAAACATTCTTCTGTAAAACCCCATCTCCGAGGCCTCCAGAAATTGTTTGGCCTGCCTACCGATTGTCCAGGATTCACAGCCATATGTTAAAACTGGATGTATGTAGCAAGCAAGAATTCTTTTTCTAACTCTCAATGGCAAGGATATATTGCACAAGATGTTTTTCATTTTATAAAATGTAGTTTTTGCCTGTCCTATTCTATTTCTTATCTCAGTTATGCATCTTCCATCTGATGTTATCCATGTGCCCAGATACTTAAATTGCTCTATTTGTCCTAAAACAACTTGTATTACACACTTAGGAATAATTCGTTTCTTTGATACCACCATTACTTCTGCCTTCCCATTATTCAAACTGAGGCCCATTCTTTCACTTTCTAACACCACAATGTCTATCATTTCCTGTAGTTCTTTCTGACTTGTTGCTATGAAGACTGTGTCATCAGCATAACGTAAATTGTTTATATTGTGCCCACCAACCACAATCCCGGGCGTACCAATTAAAGCTCTAATTATATATTCACTGTATATTGAAAACAAATCAGGTGACAGTACACATCCTTGTCGTACGCCCCTCTTTATGCTTTGAAATTTACCTAAACAGTTGTTAATTCTTATAGCTGCTGTTTGCTGCCAATACATATGCTTTATTATTCGTAGATCTTTTCCATCAATGTTTAATTTTTCTAACAGTTTGATTACTTCTTCATGCTTCACACAGTCAAATGCTTTTGTATAGTCTATGAAGCATATGTACAAATCAGTCTTTACTTCTATGGCTGTTTCTGACAATGTCCTTAGGATTTATATGGCATTGTTTGTACCTTTTCCTTCTAAAAATCCACATTGTTCATCGTTAATTTCTGGCTTAATTTTGTTTCTTATTCTTCTCATAATTATTCTCAGTAAAATCTTAGTCATGTGACTCATAAGACTTATTGTGCGATGGTCTTCACATTCTATAGTGCCTGGTTTCTCAGGCAGAGCTATAAATATGGATTTTAAAAGGTCATTTGGAATATACCCACTATTATAAATAGCATTTAAAAGTTTAGTTATTATTTCAATTCCAAAATCTCCCAGTGCTTCGATTTGTTCCAGTGAGATGTTGTCTGGCCCTGGTGCTTTTCCTTTCTTCATATGATGTATTGCATCCTCAACTTCTGCAGTCATTATTGGTGGACCATCATTGTTGGTCTGTTCTACATCTGGTCTATTATCATCATACAATTCCCCTATATACGTGTCCATCTGTTAATTATATTACTATGCCCCATTAATAAGTCACCATCTTTTGATTTCAAACATCCAGTGCTGTTACGTGTCATCTTTCCTGTTAACATATTTATCTTTTGGTACATGGAATGTGAGTCTTTCCTGTTGTTTTCCCCTATCTCTGTACACATTTGATTCAGCCAGGCTTCTTTAGCCACTTTGCATTTGTTCACTATTTCTTTTTGTATTCTGGAGTATTCTTCTTTATCATTCTTTTTTCTTCCTTCTTTCATCCATTAACTGCAGAATTTCGGTTAACATCCATTTCTTTTTTGCAACTCTATGGGTTGGTGGGATTGTCTCTTTAGATGTCTGCTGAATTGACTCACGCAACGTATCCCACTGTTCATCAATAGTCTGTATAATTTCTATTGCATTATACCGGTTTTGTACAGTGACATTGTACTGAGCCTTGACTTCTTTATCCGTTCTAAGAATTCCTAAATTTAACTTTTTGTTCTGTGGTGTTTTTCTATTGTTCTTTAGTTTAATTCTAATTTGTCCTACAACTGGAATATGGTCACTAAAGCAGTCTGCTCCTGATATAGTTTTTGCTCCAACTAAGCTGCTCTTGAATCTTCTTGAAATCAAAATGTAATCAATCGGATTGCGGACATTATCACCAGGACTTTTCCAAGTCCACAATCTTCGAGGATGGTGTTTAAACCAGATGTTATCTATTATCATGCTGCGTGACTCAGCCCATGCTATTAATCTGTCACCTCTCACATTCTTTTCTCCTAGGCCATAGCCACCCGTTATTCTGTACACTTTTTCACTTCCTATTTTCGCGTTGAAGTCTCCAAGTACCATTGTTACTTCATAATTTTTGCATTGATCAACAGCCATGTCTAACGTCATAAAATGCGTCAATATCATCCTCTGAACTATCTGCTGTTGTGGCATAAATCTGTACTAATTTGATGTCAAACGGTCTTCCGCGAAGTTTTACTAATAGTACTCTATCTGATATTGTCCAAAATCCTTTCACAGTTTTTGAGTTCTTTTGATCCCAAATAATACCAACTCCCTTCTATATTTCTTCCCACCCGAGTAAATAATTATGTACTGATCTGAATACTTTTCACCTGCTCCTGGCCATCGCATTTCACTAATTCCTAATATTTTGATGTTCATTCTTTTCATTTCCATCTTGATGTTATCCAACTTTCCGGTTTGTACAAGTTTTCTGACATTCCATGTACCAATGTTCATGATGTTTCTACCATTTACTTTTCCTACAGTAGCTGGATGACGGTCGGGTATCACCCGTAGAACACGATCCTCCATACCGGACGAGGTGATTCCACTGGAATCCCCATTCACGTCGTTATCTGAATATGTATTATTTTGAGGCATGATAGTACAGCGGTGGTTTCCCCTTGACTTCCGCTGGTTTGTATATGGTTTGACTCCAATAGCCTTTATCTAAAGAGACTTACCCTGCAAGGCAGCATACTTATATTGTACTTATATTGCAGGTATCAAACATAGTATGTTCCATTAGAAATGGTTATTCTTAGAAATTGTTCTTATCCAGATATCAGTTTAAGCAAGAAATCTTGCAGGGGATGAATAACAACGTGTTCTTCACAACACATATTTTTGACATCTGAGGTAGCCTTAAACAGCCTGTACTATATGTGTAATCCGTTGTCTCTCCACATTGTCAAGGCTAGAATTCATCATTCTTAATTGCTTGCTTACTATGAGCATCCTCATTGTCATCATCATATTCATTATCGTATACTCAAGTCAATTATCTCACAAAGTCTTACAGTTGTCACTGTGTAAGCAGTAGGTCAAACTGATATTTTAAAACTAATGTTTTTAATACACGTTCAGAACTGCATGAAGAAACTGACAGCGGCAAGCACTGACATTCTAAACAAACTCTAATTGCTCATTATTGTTTCATAAAGTTTAGTACCAATGACAAAATAACTAATTGTCAATTAACAACCAACTAAAATAAACAAAAATTCGACAACTTGGATGTATGCAACATTGTACGCTGAGGGAAACGAAGTTTTAGAATTTGTGATTTATTTAGCATGGACTGCATCGTTATATTCTGTGCGTTGTACGTCGTCCTTTTGCAGGAAGGGCGTCTATAATTCATCTTAGGGTATGCAGGCGTTGTTGGTAATGACATAGCTAATAGACTGGCAGGTACTGCATTAACTGAAGATGGCCGGCCCATGGATCACGCAGACATTGTCATTGCCCTTAGAGAGATAGGACGTTCTGTGGATTTTAGAAGCAACGTGTCCACATCACTGCTAAGAATACGCGAATTAGAAGTAAAGATCGGCACAGCCAAGCATGAGCAGCACACAGAACGCACACAAAGTCTTGTTAACCAACACAAGACTGGTACTTTTAACCGCACGACGCTGATGAATATGTTAAGAAGGGAATCTGAGCGCCTATGGATGTGTCCAGAGTGCTGTAAAGATAATCTAACTCATAACTCATAAGGTCATCTATAACTGGCTGGTTGCTGACACAGTGTAGTTGTGTACACAAACGATTTCAGGCAGTTCCATGCCTGTTCCGGTAGAGGCTCCACATTGTAAGGACCCTAGCTCCATGAATCTGAGTAGACGCAAAGGTTTGAAGCCGCGCCCTCCAGGACCTGATGGCGGAAAGCCGAAAATCTACATGTCGAACAAAACACAGAAAGTCGTTGTGGTTTTCCCCAACGGAGAGATGGTTGAAGGTAAGAAGTAGTTTTGATTTGATAATGTCTAACTTCTGTCCAGTTGGTATTGCTCGGTTATGTAGTGCAACAAAAATTACCATCTTTTAAAAGCCTTCAGGGGTAAATAAAGGCGTTTGTAATCTTGCTGAGAACTGATCAAACTGCTCTTAGCATAGGAATGACCTGTTGGACTTGTGTAAGTGTATGACTGTTCTTCACAATACGGTGCATATTCAAAACGTGCCTTGTGTAAGTTTATTCTTCTTCTTTACAACACGGTGCAAATTCAAAATCCACCTTGTGTAAGTTTTTTTCTAATTCTTTACAATACGGTGCATATTTAAAACTTGCCTTCTGTAAGTTTTTTCTTCTTTTTTACAACACGGTGCATATTCAAACTTTGCCTTGTGTAATTTTATTCTTCTTTACAATACGGTGCATATTCAAACTTTGCCTTGTGTAAGTCTATTCTTCTTCTTTAGAACACGGTGCATGTACAATATCCACCTTGTGTAAGTTTATTCTTCTTCTTTACAACACGGTGCATATTCAATATCCACCTTGTGTAAGTTTATTCTTCTTCTTTACAACACGGTGCATATTCAAAACGTGCCTTGTGTAAGTTTTTGTTTCTTATTCTTTACAACACGGTGCATATTTTAAACTTGCCTTCTGTAATTGTTTTCTTCTTTTTTTACAACACAGTGCATATTCAAACTCTGCCTTGTGTAATTTTATTCTTCTTTACAACAGGGTGCATATTTAAAACTTGCACTGTGTAAGTTTATTCCTCTTCTTTTCAGTACGGTGCACCCCCGTGTGGGTTCCGGGGCCCATTTCACTTCCTCCCCAAAACATGTTAAGAGTCACAAATTGGGGAGCTTCAAATAGGAGTGCATCTGGGTAGCAAGGAACCAACATTTGTATTCAAGTCTTCTTGATACACGCAACACTCAGGTTCTGGAGCAGGACTGCAGTTCACTATTTTCCGCCAGAGTGTACAGCTGCAAGTTTTGTTATTCAAAATGTGCTTGCTGTAAGTTTATTTACAATACGGTGCATTTTCAAACTTCGCTTTGGGGCAGTATTTAAAACACTGTGCATGCATATTTTGTCATTGTTTGTTCTTCTTGTTTACAGTTTAAAATTCTTCTTCTTTTCAATACGGTGTATATTAAAAATGTGCCTGGTGTCATTTTATTGTTCTTCTTTACAATACGGTGCAATATTAAAAATGTGCCTTATGTAAGTTTATTCATTTTTACAACACGGTGCATATTTATGATTTGCCTTGTGTAAGTTTTTTTTTACTTCTTTGCAACACTATGTGTATTTAGACAAAGCTTGACTCTTCTAAGGGTCTTATGCATTCAAACGTAAACAATGGTAAATAAACTGAAGAGAAGGGGTCAGTTTAGATCCCATTCGTCGTGGCCAGTACAGGCAAATTAGTGAAAGCCAAGGACCCTTTTTTCACGTCTACAGGCCTTCTAGACATTTAAGACCAGACCTATATTGTATAGACCAACAGGCATTCGGTAATATGGTCAGTATCACGCTGGTCGTCTTTACTTCCCTCGGAATTGCCTGGTACCCATTTCAGACTGGATCGACTTGTGAGACAAAATCACTTTTGAACAAAATCCGGGGCATCAGGACCTGAATCCACGACCTACGGATCGGCAAAGGGATCGTCTAGCTGCTTCACCACGGCCGCTCCCAAGAAACATTGTAGCATATAACTAGCTTTGAGCAGCTGCTGGCCAAGCAGTTAAAAAGCTGGGCTTTCAAACCGGAGACTTGGGTTCGAATCCTTGATAAGGCTGGGGATTTTTCTAGTCGGGGACAAAATAAAATTCGGTGCACGGTCGTGGCAACAGCACTACCCATGCGGCCGTAAGTGCTCAGGCTCAAAGGCCCCCTTGCCTACACCGCAAAAGAAGTGAAATAAAGGCAGTATTTGATATTTTATTTTTCTAGCTCCGACAGTATGTGGACTGGTGGGACCTGAATATCAAGCGAACTGTCTGTGGTATAAGAGAGATAACTGCATTAAATGCAGACTATATATGTCTGCACATAGAGTTATATAACATTAACGCATTTACTGCCGGCCTACATGGGGTCAGTGGTTAGGAAAAACACAAGACACTCATGCCGGAGACTCCGATTCAAATCCTCAGTAAGGTTGGGGATTTCTCTCTGTCAGGGGCTTAAAAATAAAGTACTAATAAAGTACTAACCTGCACAGTCGGTGGTAACAGCACTAGCCGTTGGTTCTTAAATTCTTAGGCTTAAAGAGTCCCTACCTACACTAAAAAGTGGTAAGTTCCGACAAAATTGGTACTTGTTTTGTTTTTTAATTTGTATTATTGACAGCACTGTCTAAATGTTACAGTGGCTATGGTTCTTGCTTTCAAAACCGGTCGTTGACAGTTCAAAGCAGTACTTTTTTTCTTTCTCTTTTCTCTACTTGTTGAATGCCTTGCTGCTACAGGACAGGAAGAAATATATGAAAGGGGTCCTTTAGTTCGCTTCGTATAGCAGTATCAACTCAAGCATTGTAAACTACACCTCGTTTTTACCTTATGCTTTTGAAGGCTTGCTAGCTGCAGCGTTAATTTCGTTGTTTCTGATTGTGTTATTGTGCCAAGCTTACCAACCTGCTTCATAGAAAGTGTCATGCTGTGACATGGAGGAGAGAAGGGAGGGTGGGGGGGGGGGGAAGACTTGTCATCTTTTGGCCGAAGATCCACGTCCCATTTGAAGATAAGGACAAAAGAATACCCTATCTTCAGTATACCTTTACTGAGTGTAATCTCCATCAGTGTGTGTTGTTTTTTGTTTCTGTATTGTAAGTCCGTAGCACATGTGTTGCCGCCTGGACGTGCATCAGCGTTATGTTAAAGAAAATATCTAGCATAATATTAACAATGTTGTAACATTCATATCCCAACAAATCAGCAGATTTTCCAATGAAAATTATAGAATACACATTTATCACGAGGAAATCAGGAAGGAAGGAAAGGAAGGTGTGAGACTGAAAATGTTTCCTTCTTAAAGGAGACATTTGAATATTATAATAATTCCTTGTTTATATATATATATATATATATATATATATATATATATATATATATATATATATATATATATACACACCACACACACACTTGCATTTAGATACATATGCGCGGACGTGCACACACATATACATAAGTATAGATTTGTATTTTCACAAATACAATATATATATATATATATATATATATATATATATATATATATATATATATATATATATATATATATATATATATATACCATTTTGTTTTAAATATTAGGCATTTAAAAGGCAAAACTGTAGAATCTAATTATAATGATGGTTGTGACGATGATATGTTTGTGGGGTTTAAGATAACGGCAGTGTGTATTTGCAGTGACCTCACTGTTGCAGGTTTGTAGCAACTGTATCAGGGAATCATCAAGTGCCTTGCAGACTGACGTGGGCGATCACGCCCTCTCCCAAATCTACGATCTACAACTGCCTGAAACAATTCATGTGTTGACACCCCTCCATGCCATGACAAAATGTTGTCAATAATCTTATCGCGCTGTCTTGGCCTGTCTCTCCTTCCAAATATTTCTCCCTTGGTTACAACATGTTCCATTTTCCCTCTTCTCGTAACACGAGCATAAAACAAAGAACGTCTCTTGTTGCATGCCATATATTTTCTTCTAGCACTCGAAAGTTTCAAAACATCTGGGTTGCTCTTCTGAGTTGTCTACTATCATCATACAGATCCACTAAGTACTCTGACTATCTTCGGATCTAGACTTAGTTCGACATTCACACACCCGTACTTATAAAATTTTATTTAGCATATGATATAGGTCGGCGTCTGCGGGCCATGCGCTGGTTTCCACAGTGGTATCGAGAAGCCGACAATCTAGAAAGCAATGGCAAACTACTAGACGTAAAGTTGCCTAAGAAAAACACAACAGCTTAAAAAATGCTGGGTTGGTTCTGTGTAAACCTATGATATAGTCAAATACCATGCAAGTGATAAGGAGGTATACACAGATACACTAGCAGGCAACTTGTAGCTACTGATATGTTTTTCAGTTCATCAAAAGCAGGTCGAAAGTGCCAACGACCCCCACGTTTTTCCGAAATAATGTCATTTATGGCATGCCTGATATGTTTCATTTGCCAGAAGTATAGCACGCTGGCATTTTGGCGCAAATCGATCTATCCGAAAATCAGCTATTCCAGATCCCATTTTCAAGTGCTCATTTCCTTCGTGACTGGTGTTCGCGAGAGCTGTAATTCTTTTTTTTTTTTTGCGTGCTTGATTGCTTTTGTTTCCATGTAGATTGCGAACGGGAAGTTTCTGGGTGTTCTTTCTTTCTTTCTTTCTTTCTTTCTTTCTTTCTTTCTTTCTTTCTTTCTTTCTTTCTTTCTTTCTTTCTTTCTTTCTTTCTTTCTTTCTTTCTTTCTTTCTTTCTTTCTTTCTTTCTTTCTTTCTTTCTTTCTTTCTTTCTTTCTTTCTTTCTTTCTTTCTTTCTTTCTTTCTTTCTTTCTTTCTTTCTTTCTTTCTTTCTTTCTTTCTTTCTTTCTTTCTTTCTTTCTTTCTTTCTTTCTTTCTTTCTTTTTCTTTCTTTCTTTCTTTCTTTCTTTCTTTCTTTCTTTCTTTCTTCTTTCTTTCTTTCTTTTCTTTCTTCTTCTTCTTTCTTTTCTTTCTTTCTTTCTTTCTTTTCTTTCTTTCTTTCTTCTCTTTCTTTCTTTCTTTTCTTTTCTTTCTTTTTTCTTTCTTTCTTTCTTTCTTTCCTTCTTTCTTTCTTTTCTTTTCTTTCTTTCTTTCTTTCTTTCTTTCTTTCTTTCTTTCTTTCTTTCTTTCTTTCTTTCTTTCTTCTTTCTTTCTTTCTTTCTTTCTTTCTTTCTTCCTTTCTTTCTTTCTTTCTTTCTTTCTTTCTTTCTTTCTTTCTTTCTTTCTTTCTTTCTTTCTTTCTTTCTTTCTTTCTTTCTTTCTTTCTTTCTTTCTTTCTTTCTTTCTTTCTTTCTTTCTTTCTTTCTTTCTTTCTGTCGCCAACCTCTGCTCTGTGCAGCAATGAAGAGCAGTTTAATTGATGACATGTAGCCCACCTGGTTGTAGCAATTGATTCCAGAAGAACACTATTCAATAGACTTTTTCTGTTTTATTTAGTAAAATGGGAACAACAGAAATGAAATGTCTGCGGTGAATCCTAAATGTAACTAGAAGAGACAGGATCAGAAAGGAGTTAGGACGGAGCCAGTATTAAACTACATCAACAGAAAGCAGATGAAATGGTTCAGACATGTGTCAGGAAAACCACCAGACAGGGCATCACAGAAAGGCCGGTCACTTTGACATAATGAAAGCTAATCCCGAGGTCGACCACACAAGCGATGTGTAGATGGAATATCTGAGGCCGTAGATACGAGCATATAGGAAGCAAATACTAAGGCTCTCGCGCGATTTCTCTTCAAAACTTGACGCTGAAAAGCAATACATAACAAGGGAAGTCCAAGTCCTTTTGAGAAAAAAAAAGAAAAGCTCGACCACGTTCAGACTGCTGCTAGCTAGCCTAGGCTGCTAACAGTCTCCGCCTATATTTGTGGTCTGGTTTATTTGCGTCACTTTCGTGACTGAATACTGGTGTTTGTGCCATTTCTGGCTTAATGCTTCCATCCGAATCAAACCGCTCGTCCTGTTGTCACTGGTGCATGTCTTCCTTCTTCATTCTTGGTGTTTCCTGTTTGTTCTGTCTCCCTTTGATCTGGCTAGGCGTATCTCGAAGGAGAGCGAGCTTCCAAACACAACGACCTTTCGGCCACCATTTATTGTTTTAAAATTTTGAGTATTTTAATTTTGCCAAAAAAGTACTGAAAACAGTTTTTGAATGTGAATAGTTCCGAAATGTGAAAATTTTCCGCGTGTGACCATAGTGGTCTTATAGTTGTCTTCCTGTAATATGAACGGGTTAGTCATGTAATGGATATGTGTGTGAGAGTTTGTGTGGAGTCTTAAGCGGGTCCAGTCGTCATTTGTTATTATGTGATCGGGTTGTGTTGATAGCTAAGCTCCGGTGTACGTAAATACCATATAACCGGACCGTCCAGCTCACGCTTTGAGATCCAAATGATCGGCGATGAGAATTGTTGTGGCATGTTGGGCAACGAACTCAAGTGCTCTCTGTGGGAATGGGTTGGGGGGTTAAACTCGTAGTGCATCCGAAAGAGTTAGGAAAAGGTGGGGGGAAGGGGAGCGGGAGGCCATTCAGTCAATTCCCGTCGTTGCCGTCTTGCTGGATTCTAGCGTGGCTTTTTGCCGGGACTATGTGTATCACGTTACCAACCTTTGCTATCATCCCAGTGATGGGGTGGTATTGGAGGTTCTGCGTTCTAGTCCTGTCATTATCGAGTCACTTGTATTCCCTAATTGCTGTCAGTCATATTTTTGTTATGAGTCCTGTCGGTCATGTGCATGTTGTATGCATGCTGTGGAGTGGGATGGTTTTGTTTATGAATCCCCGGAGTATATGGACGCACCCAACTAGGTGTATGCGTACATGCACTCGAGTACTCATACATGCAGACAACACTACATATTTGTACGTCCTTTCATACTTATCCGTGTATGCATACCTAATTGACATTACGTACACACGCAAACTCTTTCATATGCGTTTACCAATGCCTGTACTTACATTAATTAAAAAAACGAGTACATCCACACGTAGTGATATTCACTCTTCCATGTCATATGCGTTTTGTGTCGCTTTGTCTGTAATTTCGTCTGGTCGTGTCACTTTTAAGTTATGTCCCGTTACTGGTATGTGACCTGTCCGGTACTGACGTATCATGTTTTGGTGGATGGTGTGCGTTGATGACGTTCTTGCTGCTTACACCCTTCATTCCATTTGTTCTCATTAATGAACAGACATACAGCAACACAGTTTATGGTTTCTTTGATTGCACTGTCATTCGTACACTCACAAATATATAAGTATACACGCTCTCATATATATACACACATGCACACTCATATATATATGCATACAGTAATACATTTAAATCCATGTACTCATTCATCTGTACCTTTCGTACAACTACATTCCCATTGTTCCGTCCACACGTGATTCCGTACCATCCACCTACATACACTGTGTCTTATGTATCCATCCTATACACAAATGCACTCATGCTACACGCACTCATCCTTGTGTATGTGTCCATGTTCACATCTATGCACTCATCATACTTACACTATCTCTCTGACTCTAGGATGTGCGGGGTTACCATCTCATCAGTTCCTTCTGTTATACTGAGTAAATCCCTAATCTGGTCTTTTTATTTTTGATTTGTTTTAATAAGGTATTGTTTAACCAGTTTTTGGATGTCTTTATTGCTATCTACATTTAAACATTTGTTTGCAGTAATTTGTTGTTTGCGTTTTAGAAAAAACTCCTCAATGGGTTTCCTTTCCAATTTATATTTAGTGCAGTTTATTATATAATGCTCTAGTGTATTATATTGAAAGCAGTCCAGACATAGTGGAGATGTAAATTTCTCTGGGTGCCACCCTAATCTAGCTCTCCATAGTAATTTGTTAGCTGGAATTTTCAGTTTGTCCCGTACCTGTGTGTTAAGGCTGGGTTCTTTAAGGATATTGTAGGCATCTCTGCCATTTTTGCTCCCTTGCCATTGTAGTTTCCACATTTTAATTATATGTCGTTTGATTATGCTGGTCCTTTCTGTTTTTCCGAGTCCTACATCTATTAAAACATCACATTTTGCTCCCTTTTTGGCTGCTATGTCAGCTTTTTCATTGCCTATTACACCTCTGTGTGCTGGTACCCATGCAATTGTGACTTGGCATCCTTTATTCTTGAGCTGAGTTGTTAGATTTAGGATTGTCTCTTTAATATCTGGTCTACTGTTAGTTTTATGTGTTTTTAACGTCTGCACCGAGGACAATAAATCTGTCAGTATGGTAAATTTAGTTGGGGGTTTATTAATTACCATCTCTAGTGTCTTCATTATGCCGACTAGTTCTGCTGTGCATACTGCCACATGATCTGTTATTTTATATTCTCTTTGTATATTCCACTGTGGGATTATTACTCCTGCTCCTATTTCTCCTGCTTCATTCTTAGATCAACAAGGGAAGAAAAATAAGAAGAAGATAGCTGAGCCAGGACGCGTTTGGTTGATTCCTATTGGTTGATTCGCTATGCTGTTGTCTGAGGCTGCAGAGAATCCTGTGATCGTCTTATCTAGGTCTTCGTCTACAACTTGGTATTGCCATTTTCATGCTGTAATCTTTCCCCCCTGAGACTGTCGTGGTGTAGCGGCTAGATGCTCGCCTGCGTTTTAGAAAGTTGTAGATTCGGGTCCTTGCGGAGTCGCACTTTGGCTCCCAGGTCGATTCAGCCTTGAGTAGGAACCAGGTACAGTCCTGGGAAGTAAAAGCGAAGGGTGTGTTGCTGACCATATCAAACATCAAGTGTTGATTCTTTATAAGAATATAGGTCTGTCCCTATATGTCAAATACACCTGAAGGTGTGGGAAAAGGTCTTTTACCTGTACTTACTCTCTTCTGCCAGCATCGTTGAGACAGAGACAATACAAAAACAACCATTGATATTCATTTGAGTAGTGTAATTTATAATGTGTAATTATGAATAAAAAGTGGGGAATATATATATATATATATATATATATATATATATATATCTATATATATATATATATATATATATATATATATATATATTGTGTGTGTGTCCATCCACATGTCTCTGCTTCTGTGCGTGTTTTATCATTTGTCAGCAGTGTATCTGAATGTGATCACTATATCCCGATACATGCATGGACCCTGGCCAGATAAGACGAGTAATGAAAAAGTCTTGACAGAAACAAAAGCACGAAGATAACTGATTACCCACATCAGAAAGAGGCAATCTACATTCTTTGTGATGAGAAGTAGAAGACCGGAGTACATCGTGACAGTAGGAAAGTTGGAGGGAAGGAAAGGCAAAAAGCGACCACAAGAACAAATGCTGGACGATTTGACGTCATAACATGGAAGATCATCTGTGTCAGAGTTAATTGAAAGTACACGAGGCAGAAAGTTGTGGATAGACATGACTACCAACACCACCATAAACTTTTAGAAGAAGTTGGCAATGTATCTGAATTTGATCACCACATCCTAATATATGCATGATATTTGCAATGAATATTTTATTACAATTTGTGAATCGTCTGCCATTATAGGTTATATAGAAGACAATAATTACCAAATAGGAGGACGAATCACTTATCTATATATCATGATAATGATTATTGTTATTCTCATGTCCGATCTCATTTCGGCAGTATATATATATATATATATATATATGTTTTTAATAAAGAGCCCTTTGGTTTCAGCACGTCTAAAATAATCATTCTGTGTTTGCTAAAATCGTGTCTAATGTATGTATTACTCCTGGCCTAACCCACTCAAGATTGCTCCAGGGGTGTTGGCAGTCGGAGACGCTAGAACGAAAATACCCTTTCCATCCCATGCCACCCCCAACCCCCCCCCCCCCGCCCACCATTTTCTTCTGAGTATGTGTTTGTACAGATCTTGTGATTGTGAATATATTATTATGTTTAATTACCATTCAAACAATTTTAATAATGCTAGTTATAGTAACAATTACAATAAATATTATTACTAGTAACCTAGCCAGTCCCCAGACTATTGGGTAAAGCCTCCTCTCCCCCAGTGATTTTTATGTTGTTGCGCCTCTGCTTGTGCCGACTGACTAAACACAACAGACACTTGTACAAATATACTGGCCCCTGTCTGTACCCACTAACTACGAGCAACAGACAGACACTTGCACAAATATACTGAACCCGGCTTGTACCCACTGTCCACACGCAACAACAAACAGACACCTGTACAACAATACTGCTCCCTTCTTTTACCCACTGACTACACACAACAGACAGACAAGGATACAAATATACCGGCCCCAGCTTGTAACCACTGTCTACACACAACAACAGACACTTTTACACAATAACTGCTTCATGCTTGTACCCAGTGACTACCCGAAACAGACACTTGTACAAATATTCTGCTTTCTGCTTGTACCCAGTGACTACACGAAACAGACACTTGTACAAATATTCTGCTTACTGCTTGTACCCAGTGACTACACGAAACAGACACTTGTACAAATATTCTGCTCCCTGCTTGTACCCAGTGACTACACGAAACAGACACTTGTACAAATATCCTGCTCCCTGCTTGTACCCAGTGACTACACTTAACACACACGGATAAAAATATACTCGTCCCTGCTTGTACCCATTGACTTCCCTTAAAAGACACACACTTGTAAAATAAAACTCACACCTGTCTGTCCATTCACATTTCCACAGGACTCCATTTCACGAGAGCCCTTCCTGTCAGTATTCTGGAAATCTGCAGACAGTTTCATGGTTACTTATGCTGATGTCCGCTGACAGATCATGTGTCACGGCGGGAAAAGAGCACTTTTATTTTTGAAACCGGTGTGATCACTTCGTGCCAGTTGTTTCGTTACATTTTTGTCTGCCCGTCTGTGGATGTCTCGTGTAGCTAAAGCAAGTTCTGGTGCACTTTGTCTTTGCCAAAGTCTAGAGTAGCGGTTCTAAAACATTTTTCGCCGCAGCACTCTTATTGGGCAACGTTTTTTTTCCCGGCAACCCAAACTAAAAGTGTTGGAATATTTAGGGTGAAAAAATTGCACATTTATAGTTCAGTTGTCTTTGACGCAACCAATGCAACTGTTTGAATTAATGTTTCGTTGTTTCCTATATTTGTAGGTAACTTTACCCTCATATAACTTGAGCCAACAAGTTTGCTTCTTTATCTGTTTTTTTTTTTTTTTTTTATGTAAGCGTACGTTGAGAAAACTCTGCAGCCTTGACAGTAGCATTATCTTCTAAATTCATCTGCATCCAGGAATCTTCTTAGGCTTATTTTACGGTGTGTCTGTTTTAAACTGCTGTCTTCGCTGATCTCAAGCAAATAAAATAATTCGTGATTATTGCCGTGGAACCCAGTTTGAGAACCACTGGAGCAATTTTTTTCAAAGAGAGGGGGGGGGGGGGGTGGTGGGGGGGGGGGGGATGGCACAAAAAAGGTCGGAAAACACCAGTGTTGCCACTTTGGATCTTTTATATCCAAATTTAGATCTTTTTCATTGCATTTAGATACTGTTTTAGACGTTTAGATCGTAAATATTTTTCTAGACTCTTTTCATATGGAGTTAGATATTTTATAGATTTTTTTTCTTTCATTGTCAATTTAATAATTACTGTGTAAAATAAATATCTGGCAGCCCCGGTACTGATTAATAAAAACGCGCGTAAATCATACTAACTTTGTTTCAACCGTTTCCTCACTGTGCTGACTTTGCGTTCCTTTTTCTTGTGATTTAAAAACAATTATTGCTCAATTTCTTATGTGGCTTTCACTTTGAAAAAACCTTTCAACATGCCAAAAGTAAAGTATGAGCAAAAAATTTGGAAAGAGTGGTTGCATGATGACAAAATTAAAAACTGGGTATATAACCCAAGCTTGTTGTAAGTACTGCAAGTGTGAAATTAAAGCGACAATACAAAACTCAAAGAGTAATGCAGAGACTAAAAAAAGCATAAAACTGCAGTTTCATTTAAAGATATTACACCGCTGACATCTGTTTTCAGAACTCTACTGATAAATGAATCATCAAAAGTTGAAGTAGCAGTCGGAATGTTTTTTATTTGTCTCTGCTCAATTTCAAACTGTGACCATTTGATCGATTTGTAAAAAATCTTGGATTAGTTTAATTTAAAAAGTGTGATGTAGAAAGTATACTGAAGGACCTTTTAATCAGCAAACTGTTAGGCTTGAAGAATTTAGCTGTAATTGGTACTGATAATGCCTCAGTGATGGTTGGTATTAACAATGGCGTTTATGCCAAGTTGAAGGAAGCTAACCCATTGTTAATACTTATAAAATATATGCGTCATTCATTGCAGCTAGCATTATCACATGCTTCATCTAAATATTTACCAAGGAATTTGGAATACCTTTTTGCTGAAACACTTTACTGGTTTTCCAAATCATTTGTCCCTTTAATGCTATCGTGCCATTACAATCCGGCCTAATGAGACTAGAGAAATAAGCCTACTGTTCCACTTATAAAGAAATTTGAACAGCTAAAGCATACCAGGGTCATTTTGGATCTGAAGCTTCAACTTCATTATCCAAGCTAAGTTTATCCTGTGGATCTTGTGAGGTAGACATCAGTGAAGGTGAGGACATGATTATGTAGGGTAAGTCATAACAAAAGCTATGTAATTTTTGACTTTTTCAATTTGGATATTTTTTCTAGATCTTTTCCACGCAGATTTAGATCTTTTTAGATATTTTTTGACACCGCTTTGGATATTTTTTGTCAAAGAAAAGTGGCAACACTGGAAAACACTGATCTAGTGGTAAATGTTGGTTCAGTCAGGTTCTTGATTACTATTAGCAAATGTTCTTCTACCAGTTCTCTACCTCCTCTACGCTTGTATTCATGGAAGCAGCTGGGTGAGGGGTGGTGTGACTTTTATTTTAAAACTAGTACATTTTACTGGGAATTTTATTTAAAACACACGATTTTCAAGGCACCTTACATACAGTTTGCTGTATACAAATAAAAGAGGATAGCAATTCATATAAGATGACATGTTAGACTATAGAAAGATGTGTCTGTTTGGG
This sequence comes from Candidula unifasciata, assembly GCA_905116865.2. Taxonomy (NCBI): domain Eukaryota; kingdom Metazoa; phylum Mollusca; class Gastropoda; order Stylommatophora; family Geomitridae; genus Candidula; species Candidula unifasciata. The sequence continues at coordinate 442,643 of CAJHNH020002524.1, read as the reverse complement.
AATTTTCGCCTCAAAATGCTCCCTCTGAGTATTGCGTGTGATTCTGTTGATAGGTAAATGATACATTAAAAAAAAAAACGCTTCAGGAAACCTAATATAGTGCATGGCCACCAAAAACTAGGAGCTAAGGAATGTTGCCCCCCCCCCCCCCCCACCCCCCCCCCCCCCCCCCCCCCCCCCCCTACTGCTCCTTTTCCTCTAGATCGCGTGACTATTATTCGGGTTTCCCTAATCGACAAAGTCACTCTGATGCGATATAATGCTGAGATGGCGGCTCGTATTGGTCTAGAGGTACTCCGCAGCTCCAACGACAGTTCAACACAACTTCAGGGATGGGGTAGCTCAAATTATAGACTCCACAGAACAACTTGATATTTCTGGGCAAAAACTAGGCCAGACTTCCTCACCACGTGTTAGCGCCAAGCCTAGATAGGATCACTATTTATACCCCAAAACTCAGTAATGACAGAAATCTGATACTATACCAAACACTCACACCAAGCTAACTAAAGGAAACAGTGAAATACCTCACACCAACAAAGTAGGATTCAGAATAACAACGCATGATATATTTAATTTCAAAAAAGGTAAGATACCAATAAATGGATCAAAAAGACAGCAAAATAATGTATATATCAGTGAAAACTACAGTTCAGTCAGAACAGACTACAGACTTGACTCCAATATTGACACGGTCATCATCGTGATGAAGATGTATAACAAGGGCCTAAGTCTAAATGGTTGGCCATAAGCCTTGGTCTCGATTGCTTATCTCAAGCTGTGAAGCAGTGCAGATCCTTCTCCTCACCAGTCTGAGCCAATTCCTGCTTAACAGTTCAGGCACACTGATGCTTCAAAACACTGTCTTCCCTGCCACCCCTGGTACGGGCAAGGCATCAATACAGACACAGTTTCTACTGTAAGGCACTCTGACAGGTGGTGGATTTGTTTTAGTCAGTCTAGCTGCAACAAAGCTGCTGCATGCTGAAGTAGTCTGTAGTTGATTTTACATGGTGTGACTCAACATATCACATCAGCTTAAGGTTAGTTAAATGATAAACATGGCGCCTGGTTGGTATGACTGAGCATAGATGGAATGGGCGTCTTTATTCAGGTGGAGTTAGGACTGGGCATGCCGAACTTTGGTGTAGACTCTTGGGTTTTTTATTCTGACTCCACTCCCAGCTAAACCAGCTTACTTTCTGGATCATAGCTTACACATTTTGAGGAAATAGTACATTGAGAACCTGGGTAAACATACTATCAAAACATACGCCTCTGTACTATTATCCTTACCACCCATCTTCATGTATTCACTCAGCAATCAATGGTCGGCCTTCGTAGAAAAGTGTAGACGGATTAGGATTTTCTACCCCAAAACCCAAGCTTCCACCTTTTGAAAAAGTTATCCTTAACTTCTTCCATATTGAACAGCGCTAGCCAAGCAGAAGAATGAGATCGCTCGTTTTCCTTATATCAAAGAGTGTGTACCTAATTTAAGCATACAAATGAGCATGGAATATTCAAGAGGACAATGCAATAACAATACAAATTAATATCCCGACACTAAATCTGCGTTACCTTTTGCCATTGTGTTGATCCGGAAACAGATCACACTGACGTTTGTGTTTTCAAAAGTCCAGCGCCAATCTGTATACGGAACAATCCAACGATATTTAGGTCAACTAGGGTTATGAATATTTCCAAAACTCGCTAACTGTAGATTTGCAAGCTTAAGGTTGTAAAAAAAAAAAAAAAAAGGATCCTGTAGCCCAAAGGAGTATGGGCGATTTAATAATAAATATAAAAGGACATCTATCGATGAAATGCACGGGACTTTCTCCAGTTGGAGTGTTCCTACAGTTAAAGTCCTCAGTTGGCTATTTTAGCCTATATCTTATAGCTACGCTTGTCCAACTCCCAACAGCAGAGAAATATAATCTCAACCAAAATTGTCAAGTTATTTTAAAGTTGGACTTACCCATGTTTTATTAAATTCCCGGGTGAAACTAAGACTTTCAAGACAGAAATTTTGGTTAGATGACAGAACATATCTTTAAGCCGTCTGCTAGCTTTTAAAGCAGGGTAAAGAGTGACACAAATTCAAACCTTCCCAACCTAGAAGCAGGAACAATAATTTCAGCATAACAGGTGGTAGTTCGGCCCAAGGAAAAAGGCTTCGCTACTCTTAGAAATTACTTATCTATGAGTGAATTAAATATAATTCACTCCCAATAGAAATAGGATTGAACTGAGTACATTTTCCCGACATCTTGGCCCATTCTTATCAAAGAAGGACTATATACTTATAGCAGAAGAGTTCATTTTTAAAATAGCAAGGAAGTATATTAAACCGAACGAAAAGTATATCAGCCAAACAATTCCTTTCCCGTAACAGGAGGTAGTTCGACCCTTGGAAAAAATCTTCGCTACTCTTAGAACTATATTTGAAATAAGACTATTTACATAGGGGTGTACAAGATGAGGACAGGCCCAAAAAGGAGAGGTGTGTTTGCTGGTCATGCGACAGCTCCTCTTCTAATGCCTTTCTTTTTTTAAATGTTGGTTGTGTTTTAAGGGATGAAAAGGTTGGTAGGGGCTTTTAAAGCCTTCGATGGCTGACATGCTTAACATCACGATGGTTGCCTTTACTTCCCATGCATTTACTTGGTACTAATTTTAGGCTAGTTAGACATGTGAACCTATTAACGTGCATGAAACCCTATGAAGTATTTTTTTTTTCAAACACTATTATAGAGGTAGACTTTTCTTCAAAAATGACCTTGGCTCCCAGGTCGACCCAGCCTTGAGTGGGTACCGGGTGCAATCCCGGGAAGTAGAGGCGGCCGGTGTGATGCTGACCACATCACCTATCTTGTGCCGTTGGTCTATACAAATATAGGTCTAGCCCTATATGCCCTATACGCCTAAAGGCGTGGAAAGGGTCCTTTACTTTACTTACTTTACTTATTTATTGTAGAGGCCTATATCTTGCATATCTACTGATGTACAAATTAAATATACCTTTTCTAAGTTATTGCTGACTTAAGAATCGACATCACAGCACACCGGGCAGACCCATAGATGCTCAGTCTCCCGCAGAAAATGTTTTCCAACAGAATGTATATAAAGCTTAAAAAAAAACATACTAATTTTTAAATACATATCACGTTTTGAATATTTATATATTCCGCAACAAACATATTGCATTTGATTAAAGTAAATATGTCAATATATACTTTGATCAATAACAAATATCTTCCCTACACTTGTAGTAGTTTCATTTCCACCCATTTGACCTCGAATTTAAACCCTCACATCCTGACCTTCCATCCTCACTGTCTGACCCCTGGAGTGCCTCTTTCTCTAAAGTCCCCGTTTTTTGTGTATCTAAGATTCTCTAATTTCGTAGCATTTAATCAGGTTTCTTCCGAAGGAAACGTGCTGTCTCTACACTCTATGTTGCCGACATTTCTTCACTGACCACGGCTACAACTTTGAGGACTAAGTCAGCGGCGATCGATGGGGGCAGCTTCCCTGTTGGCGCCTGGGCCGAGTTGAGGGAATCCTTTAAATTCCACTCTGGCAAGAAAAGATTACTTAGTCCAGAGCTACTGGCTTTGTTGGCACACGGATTATGCTTCTTCGTGGGCAAGTTAGACCATATAAATCTACACGAATGCTCCATACTTTTTCTCCTTTTTCTTTCCTTCCTTCTGTCTTTTTTCTTTCTTTCCTTCTTTTCTTTCTTTATCTGCCTTTCTTTCTTTCTTTCTTTTGCTTTTTTCTTTTTTTTCTACTTTTTTATTTTCCCCATTCAATAGCTCTTTCATTAATTTCATTCATCGTTTTTATTTTTCTGCAAAACTTCTGTCTATTTTACTTTGTGTTCCCTTATTCTGCCAATAATCGTTCTTTCTATTATTTCCGCATGTCTACTCCTGTTTGTTTCTCCTGTGATTTTAAGTCTCTAATCTGGCTTGCAATCAAAGGGTTGTGGGGGTTAGTGCCTCAAGGTGTTACGATTCGGTACCGGTCTTCTATATCCTGTTTTATTTTTTCCCTATTTTCTTATCTCACAGTGCCTTCTACAAAATCACCAATTCGTCTTGTCCCTATCCGAACAACATCCGGTAATTTCGTGCAGCAGGGGAAGCAACCCTGAGCTTCATGAACTCTCTGAAAACGTCTAGGAGCTCGTGGGCCGAAACGTTTGTCGACGAGAGATTACTTCTACTGACGATTGGTAGATCCTTGCTGTACGTGCTCCCCTGTGGAGTTTCTTCTTATTCGTATTAAGTGGCAAATCAAAAAGAGCCGCCAACAATTGTGTGGGGGTTGGGCGAGGAAGAGGGGCGTAAGGATACTTTTCATAGTAATGTAAAGCAGTCTTTCCCACGCTCTGACTGAGTGTGAATTTTGGCTAGAGCTACATTTAACTCTTTGAGTCCCAGAGGGTTTTGCATCACAAGCCCAAGGGGTAGTCACGAGAGACATAAAATCGGCGCATCGTGCGTTCATTGGGCTTCTAGGAGTAATCTATGAACGTATGATGCGTTCCTTGGGACTCGAAGAGTTAAATCGACCAATCGGCACTTGAAGCTGACGTGGTTATGCCTGCTCTTTCCAATAGCTCAGTGTTTATGATCCTGTTTTGCGACACAATACCAAGTAATCTTGTTAGTTCAAACTTAACACCAAGTATTCTCATTAGTTGCGACTTAACATCAAGTATTCTTGGTAGTTGCAACTTAACACCAAGTAGTCTTCTCAGAAATCGCAAGTAACCGCTATTTAGCAGCTACTTCTGGTGCTAATAAGTTGACCATGTTTCACAGCCATAAAAAAGAGTGCCGAAAACACAAGTCTTGTTGACACGAGTTTTTGTTTTAAACCAGAACGTTCTTTTCTCTCAAAAGCATTTGATGTTTCTAATTTCTAATCTGCTCATTGTTTTTGTTGTAGCCATACCAAAACTGATGTTGACATCCGGCGATAGTTTGTTTTTCAATGTAGATCCAAGATATGCAAAATGATCAGCTTTCTTTAGCTCTTTATCGTCAATCTAGGTAGACGACAGGCACACATGTGTGTTTATATAGCTATGCACACCTGCAGGTTAATGGTTAAAATTGAGAGGATCTAGTTTATTGCGCTAGGATTTATCGCATGTGACTCGGTCTCCATCCTCAGTACAGTAAGCGGCCTACTAGGAGGTCCACCAACGATCAACTAGGTTCTACGTAAAAAATCGCACTCTTGAATCGAACTACGCATCTGTAAATGGAACCCACGAAATTCAGAACGGGAGACAAACGGCTTGACCGTTTCACCAAGGAGACGCAGGTGTATACACACTACAAACAGACAGCATTAGTCACACAGTCGCATGCAGCCATTTATACATATATACTTACAGATTTTCAAATCCATACAGATGCGAGCTCCATAAACACACTCATAGGGCTACAAACGAAAACAAAGCTAAACGCTTGTAGTTTATGACTTTTTCATTCTCGTCGTACGTCAGCCTACCTATTCTTAACCACTCACATACTCCCTCCTTCATACATCTGCTTCTCTCTAGCTTCCAGCAACTGGTCATTGCAAATGAACAAGACAATTTATGAAGACTACCCCAGCAATCCTTGGATCAACCCTGGAGACTTGTAGACTATTGATATCATTCGACAAGTGGAAAACCAGCCTCCCAGTTATTCTATCACGACTGACAACGAGTAATCGTTGGTTGCATTTGTTATGTAACCCAGTTAAACAGACTCACATTTCGTTATGATGTTGATTGTCCTGGGACAAACCCAGCTGTGCAATTTTCTTTAAGCATACAATTTTATATTACCACAGTCGACGCCAGTGCAACATAATCATTTTCATGCGTGCTCAGTCCTCCGATAAAGCAGCAGCCACTTCAAGGTACCTCGACCAACTAGTCCCATGAGAGGCTGGTTATAATATCTATCTCGGCATCGAAGGAAGCATAGATCTGCTTCGCCATAATTTGCTTCCATGTCACGCAATCGTGTTAGTGTCAGAAATTTGTCGTTATCCACTAACCTATTGCGTATCTACTCTGTCCATGATTTTTCCCCACATACACTGGTTCATTGCTTGCCATGTGGTTTATTTATTCAAGTTATTTTCTTTATCTCTTTCAGTATAAAATCACTGAACATACGTTTCTTTATCATTCCAAGCATAATGCAGTAAAACTGTTGACCGTCACTAGCTTCTTTCTGTCCCAAACAACGCACCATGTGTTCTTAGCTTATGTATAAGTGCATCAACGCAACAGACGGTATTTTATTATTTATTTCATGTTTGGTCTGCTATACACAAGAAAACCGGTATTCTGAATGCAACATAGTACATGCTATATCGTTGAAAGACATGTACTGCTGCCCTTTTAACTGTGATTATTGTGTCAAATTAGGTTTCTACTTTGAAAGCATCTGGGCTGAAAGAGTTAACCTTCAATTTCTGATGTCCTTCATCGTCTAAAAACAAAAATGATAACAATGAAGGAGGAGTTCATAACTAAAAACCTACAACTAGCCACGCAGAAGCAGAAACTGTTCTCAAAGTGCATCGAAATGCAAGAATAGGCAAATGCATCACGGATCATATTTGTGCTTAAAACATAAAACATCGTTGCGTAGAAAGCTCGGGCCTCAAAGTAGATGACAAATTATTCTAAAGTAACGTATGTGTATAGTAGATTATAATTCATTACAATACATTTATGTACAGTATTACTCTTTTATGAAAGATTACATTGCCCATTTTTTTTAAATTAAATAAAATATGTAAAACATGTCTTTATTATTCACAATTAAAGAATTGTATATTCGTTTTCGTCCCAAGCCCGCAGTGTAATAGCGTTACTGTATATATTTATTTAGACATTTCTCTTATTCATCTACTCGGTAATCCGTCAAAGCCCTGGCCTGTGCCGTGACGGTTAATCACAGTTTCGCTATTGCTTCCTAATGAATGTTTAAAGCATAACATTACAAGGCACAAGAAATATTTTTAAAGAAAAGATATAAAACCGAACAAAAAGTATGTCAGCAAGCCTCACAATATAACAGACACAAAAGAAATGTGAACGTGAAGGCTTGGATCCTTCATCAGCACATACATAAATCAAATAATACCAAGCACAGACATAAATCAAATAATACCACCCTCATACACAAAATCACAGAGTGTTGGTTTGTATTAAGACACAAGATAAAGTGAGAAATTTGATTTCAGTATAAAAAATATTTTTTTTTTAAATTGGTGGTGATTGACCCAGGCTAAAATAGTTACCCGGTAAAATATTGAGGCAGTAAACGCGGCCAACTTAGTGCTGACCGCATCACCCACCCAGGGTGGGTCTATAAAATATCAGTGTAGCTTTGTGTGCCAAATTTGCCTGAAGGAGGGGGAAATGTCTTACATTTTTGTACTATGTATTTGCTATTCAATACACAGTAAAAACAATAATATTTATTATTATTATTATTGTGCAGTTAAACAAGGTTCACTCCATTCTCAAAAACATTATAAGCGAACTGAGCGTCTTCCCCCTGCCACTATTTTCTTGGTGGTGGCCGACTTGCACTGATGGCTGTTTCAGCTGTCTCTCTCTCTCTCTCTCTCTCTCTGTCTGTCTGTCTCTCTGTCTCTCTCTGACTGTCTCTCACTCTGTCTCTCTCTGTCTGTCACTCTCTCTCTATGTCTGTCTCTCTCTCTGTCTGTCTCTCTCTCTCTCTCTCTCTCTCTCTCTCTCTCTCTCTCTCTATAGCGTTGTTTTATCAGGCCGTATACCTTACTTATCTGTATTTGTACAACAGACGGATAAAAAATGTAGGTCAGGACACAGAAAACATCCGATTATCCCCCCAACTTCCCGCCTGGCTCAAATATGACGCCAACGTGACGCCAACATTCTTCATTGATTTCTTCTCGTGGGTTGTGACCCCAAAGCCGGGCCTGTTTTGTTTCTTATCCCAAGAATTGTGGCTGTAGTAGAAGAAAACAGAACTAAGGCAGCAAAATCTGGAACACATAGTAAGTTAATCTAGAAAAGTGTTTTTTTTCAAAAAACTTTTTAGTCCACCGTTCTCCTTATCAGTGAAAAAAAATCGCACCGCCCCCCTTCCCCTCCTTTTTGCCCCTAATCCTGGAAAAATCATCATCATTAATGGCCACGCCTAAAATTATAAGCGGTCATCATTCGCCATCCTTCAGAATCGCGGATCACATTGTGCTGATGTCATTTCTACTTTGCCCTGTGGATGTAACCAGGCCATCATAGTATTTATCACTTTGCCTTGCCCGTGTACTCCTTACATCAATTTTGCCAGTAATTATCAAGTTCTGGAGACTATTCCCCGCCTTAAAATATATTATTCTGTAATCAGAAACAGAATGATAAAATATCATGCTTGTTTGTGTATCGTCTTTATTTCCACGTCTTGCAACATGCTCTGCTCTGTAATTTGTATAGTCTTCTCTCCACTTCAACTTCATAGATTGTTTGAAGAGTGCATTTAGTGTTTTAAAGCTCTCAGAAAGATGGAACTCTATGGGGTTTCCCGTAGCCTTGACAAGCTCTGACTTTCAATTTGTTGAAAATCCCTACTAGGCTTTAATACATTTCTGGAATAGTGGAATTCTTATGGAAGGATTCACGTTGTTGATCTGTAAATTTCATAGAAGGTGGTGTCCTGTTTGCAGTGTCAGATGGCTTGAAGAAGTTGAATATTAAATGTTGAATGTTTAATAAAAAATCAACATCACAACACTCGAGACATTCCCATGAGCAGTCCGTCCCCGTCTTCAGCAGCAAGTGAAGAGTTACAATTCCGATGGCATCTTTAACTGATTATTTAACGGCATTTCGCTTAAATGTTGTGCGTCGGCCAGATCCCTTGGTAACTCCTCGCAATGCCATTCTCCGCAGACTGTAAAAATATATTTGTACCTCCACATTTTTCACTCGCTGCCAACTTCTAGCTTGTCATACATCAGTTCACCATTTAGTGGTGCAGAATCGGCCAGTCTGTCTGCTGCTCGTTTCCCAAGATACCGGCATCCCTGGGGGAAATATCCAAAGGACGCTAACTACCCTCCACTTTTCTCAACATACCCTATCAGTAAGTTACAATCACGGCATGTGTGTACAACCGATTCTCAAGCCAACAGAAGGAAGCAGTGACTGCCTCCACCTCCATGTGAAATCATATGCCAGGTTTTCCTACACTTTGCGACGACCATTCGCTTTTACTATCATCTTTCATGCTCCTGAGGAACTGATTTTACCCTTGTAAACACGGCAGCTTTTTGTTTCGTTAAAACGTGGTACTGTAAGTTTGCTAAGTTCAAACCAGGATTGCTGCCTCCGATCTGACTTTGGTGCCAGCTTCACATGCCGATACTGAGTGCATTTTTGTGTTGCAATGGTTAGTTGCGCATCCTTTACAGGACGTTGCAGAACCAATCCCAGGAGCCCCTGGCTGTTGTGTGGTTTCTCTAGGCAAATTTGCGTCCAGTAGTTTGCCATTGTTTCTGAGGATATTAAGTGATTTGTTTTTCTTAAAACATTAATCAGGACCTTCCAGAACTGTACTGGATAAGAATGGACAGTTAATCTACTGTTCTGGTGTGAGAGCTTGCAGAGAACCCGGAGTTCACCCAGCCTCTATGAAATGGGTACCAGAGTGACACTCTGGAGTAAATGGAGGAACGTCGCTGTAGCTACAGAATTATGTGCGGACGACGACATAGACGGACAGTTTCTTATCAGCTGTCTGTACTATTGGCAGAGCACTTATGGTTTGTAACCGTGTGCAGTGACGCTGGTTCACATCTCCCGACTTTACCTTTACCTTTTCAGAGAACTATCACCTCACGAATGGTCCACTGTCCGTGTATCGAAAAACGCATCTGCTTCGAGTATATTTTTGTGTGGATTAAATTTGAGGAATTGTTTTGCTCAGAAATTATCTTCCCAAACGATAAAGACATGGAAACTTACAACCTATTTCTTCTGCAATTAAATAAACCTTTCTCACACACACACACACAAACAACTAAACTGCATACTTTTGTCAGAAGTAAACAAACTACATTTGTTTTTTGTTTTGTTTTCGTAACAGGAAAACTTGTGCCTACTTCACGACAGCAGAAACTTTGCAGGAAGAAAGAATTATGTTCAGTTAAGATGTCAGACACATTGGCAGCATGGCGCCAAGGGAGATATGTCCGTTTGATAGATTATAATTGGCAATACAGGAGACAGAAGGCAGTGGAAGGAAATGACGACCAGTGCCACACAATATGACCCGTTTCTAGACGAGCACATTGTTGGGTACTCGTGTGTCGCACATAGAGATTACGTTGTTTGCCTCGGATTTCCTAAACTATATTGTTCAGATAACTAGTGCAGTCATGAGGGAGATTCCTGATTATTATTGTAGAGGCTAGGGGATTCTTGATTTGTCATGAGGCGGCTACGTGTTTTGGGAAGAAATAGAGAGAGAGGAACTGGAAGTGATTTGGGGGTGGGGGTGGGATTCGGGTAGTGGTGAGAAGTTAGAGAGAGCCATAGTACATTTGATGAATTCAATATTATAATAATAAACAAATAATCAATGTAATGATCAGCACTCATAGACAGAAGTGGAAATATAGAAGGACACACACATCGTAATTTCGTTACCGTGCCAGGAATCGAGCCTGTCATATCCAGATGGCGTGTACGCCCGACTATGGAAACAACTGCACTGAAAACATTGTCAACTAGGCCACCCCCTCACCCCCCCAGCTTTAAAAAAGCTGTCTTTATTGATCATGTCTATCGTACAGCTTGAAATCCACAACTATGGAATATAAGGGGGAAAAAAGTAAAGATCCCTTTACTCGCTCTTAGCGCCTAAGGGCATATGGTAAGAGCACCCATATTTTTACAGACCAATCGGCACTCGGTGGGTAAAGTGGTCAGCATTACGCCGGCCGTCTTTACTTTCCCAGGACAGCCCATCCTGGTACCCATTTGAGGCTGGGTTGTCCTGCGACGTCCCATACCACGATAAAAAATCCACGCAGCCTACGCAGGTTTCGATCGCAGTACGTTGAATTACCAGTCAGACTCGCAACGCCTTAGCCACGGACGCCGTCTATGGAAATATATATATAAACAGGAAAAGAGCCCTTTTTCTTAAAACTACACACATATCTTATCTTAAAACTACACACATATCTTATCTCAGCCAGTAACAGTGCCGGCTATGGCCGTCCATCTTCTAATTAATTATCCCACAGTATTTCTTCCTTCATGTCGCTACCCGACAGTCCACATTGTTTCTGTGCAGGCAAAGTTTAATTATCTCATATTAATTACTTTTAATGCATTAATGTTAGCCTAAGAGGATTGGGTCTTTCATTATCTAGAATGATTACAGGTGAAGATGGAAAATTAAGAAGGACATTTACATTTCATACATACACACGCGCGCACACGCATACATGATTGCCCGCGCTAGCACACACAAACCCCTTACATATTCATATATATGTATACGAATGTGTGTGTATGTGTGTGTGTGTACACATAAGAATTGGTATTTCGATGTACTTTGCTGTGGTATACCTTCAACTTGTAGGCACTCTTTAGATGCGAAAGCCTTTGTGTGGTATACGATAAGAGAAGTATTATTCCAACAAAGTCTAAACTCGACGAAAATAGCATTGTCTGAAATACCCATTCTACGCAATGTCAGCATGGTAGAAAAACGTTATTTTTTACAATTTCGCCTAGATACAGATTATAATCCAAGACCTCTCGGGAGCCAGGTAAATGTTTAGCTGCTGTGCCATCAAATCTTCAACTGATACTTGAAGTTAAACAAAAAATAAAGTTGAATTAAAATATTAAAATAAAATGTAGGCGACATAATTTTTTCATTATCTGAAGTTCGCCATTCATTTTACCTGGAACCGCCGTGGTGTAGCTGTTAGAGACTCGCCCGTGGTTCAGAAGGGTCGAGTCCTGACGGAGCCAGACGTTTATCACAAATAATCATTGCTTTCAGGTGACCTAGCCCTGAGTGGGCACCATGTACACGTCCTGGGAAGTAAAGACGGCATACATGATGCTGACTACATCATCTACTAAGTACCGATCAGGTCTATAAAATATAGGTATAACCCAACGTGCCCAATATGCCAAGAGGGGTGGAGAAGAGTCCTTTTACATACAAATTACAATATAAGACATACGCGAAACGAGATGGAGGTAGAGAACAAGGTAGACCAAGCACAAGATGGAAAGATTTGGAGATGGAGGTGGTCACTGCAGCTTTCCGTTGGCTAGAGAACAAGACACACACTCACACATAGTGATTGTTAACTGACTCAAAAAGCATGCTGAGGAAGGTCAGAACAGGCATGCTTCGTGCAAAGTGGCATGCTACGCTGCAGAGGACCCTGGTGAGGCGTATTGTCTGGAAATTTTTTTCCCGCGGCGACAAATTGGCCTGTTGGGAAATGAACAGGCGGACAGACCGGATGGCTCTGCACAACTTGGTGGAATGCTGATGCATGATTAGTGCCTTGTGGGAAAGCGTATACAGTTCGGAGGAGCAGATGAATAACCACAGTCTGCGCAGATTGATGCAGCGGGAAGTGGCGACTGGTTCTGGCAGATGCTCGAGGCTTAGAACAGTGGCAAGACGGACATTTAACTCTTTGAGTCCCAAGGGACGCATCATACGTTCATAGGTTACTGCCTAGAAGCCCAATGAACGCATGATCTGCCGATTTAAGTATCTTTTGACTATCCTTTGGGCCTGTGATAATAAGCCCTCTTGAACTCAAAGAGTTATTCAGAATGCTCCTGGCACCATTGGTATTGGAACTCTGCACTGGCTGCTGAGGATGGGGACGAAGCGCTTGTGGGAGTGCCCCGAGTGTTGTGATGTCGGTTATTAAATCAACTCAACGGAGTTCAAGATGGAAAGGTAACATGAGAGAAACTTCACAACAGCAAGCTGTGTTTATGGTCAAGGTCTGCATATCAAGAAACAGAACTTTATATCTTGCTCAACACCCAGAGTGGTAACAGCAGTAGTGAAGAAAAAGAAGAAGAGAAAGCCATGCAGATTTAATGTAGATTAAATGTTCGGATGATTCATTAAGACAATCGGTGTCGCAAACTTCATCGCACACTGGTCAACGCGTAGTTGCTCCCTCCCCGTGCCAGTGAAAACCCACACAAAATTACAATCATTGACCCAAACGTCAGACAGCGGTCGTGGTAAAATGCAAAAGTTCGCACACGCATCATGTGCATAACACAGCCGCCGTTAGATGTGTCAACAGTAATAGTGTAAGTTTTACAATTAGTAAAGAAATAAAGGTAAAGGTAAACTCGGCAAATATGAACCAATGTAAATGCATACGGTTATAAACCATAAGTGTTCTGCCACCAATGCGGACGTCTGACAAGAAACTGTCCGCCTGGGTCGCCGTCCACACGAAACTCCGTAGCTACAGCGACACTCCTCCATTTACCTTAGAGTGTTAACTCCGGTACCAATTACCTAGAGATGGGTTAACCCGGGAAACCGCCCGGTTTCAGACACCATCCGTAGGCTGCAGCGAGTCGCCGCTGGATTTGAAAGTGAATCTCCTATCGACTGCGCTAACGCGGTCCCGAATTAGTAAAGAAATAATTATGCATAGCGTGATGGATTAGAATGCAGGAAAGAAATGATTTAAAAACACAATTCAATACAATGCGCGTAATGAAAGAATAAATACGAAAAATAAATAAATAAAACAATGCAAAAGCAATGATAACGAAGAAAAAGATCAACAAAACAAACGAAAAATTGAGTAGGCAAAACAAATGACACGAAAGAAGAAAAGCAATTAAACAATTAATACGCTACAATTACTTGAGAGACTAAAAAGTGCTGAGAGAGAAATTTGGAAACCGGCACGAGACGATTATCACTTTATGGACAAATCAGAACAAATTATTATCCTACGCCCTAGAACAGGACACAATCGACTTCGCGGCCACATGAAAACAACATTTAAAATCAGCGAATCAGCCATTGTGCACATGTGGATTGGCACCTGAGACAACAGATCATGTCCTCTAAGACTGTCCCAAATACAACACATCAAAACAAAACTTTTGGCCAAGAGAAACATCGATGCAAGTCAAACTACGGGTCGCTGAAAAGACAGTGAAGTTCATACTAGAGTCAACATTGCAGATATAGATAATTTATTTCAAGCGAACGAAAGAAGATGAAGAAGAAGAAATTTGAAGGGGAAAAAAATTGACAGTGAATGCAATTTAAAACAAACTACATTAAGAATGGGCTGTAGGAATGAAGTTCCGATGGTTTAAAAAAAAAATCAGTGATAAAAACACATGCTGAATACAGAATGACAAAAGAAAGAAAAAATACCAAACAAAGAAGCATGATAGAAGAAAAGGAATAGATAGCACGGGCGAAAGATGACCTTTAATCAAAGCAAGCTGGCGAAATCACAACTTACGCAAATAAATCGATGACTCTGAATGACGTCACTGCAGCCATCAGAGAGAGAGAGAGATCCATTGTAGAAGAGTCAGGTTGAATTTGTATAAAGCTTGCTTACATAAGCATATAAACATCAGAAAACCGCTATATATCAGTGAATAATATTAATAGAGGTCATGCTATATTAATGAGTAGGGAAAGTGAAAGAAGCAGATGCGATGTTTTGGGCATTGTAACAAGTTATATTGAAGTATGTTCTGTCATTTCATTTTCGTTATGCTGTGCTATTATATTATAATGATTGACATCGCTACACAGTGGGCATTTACACGCAAACTCAGTCTTTTGATGCAGCAATTTTACAGTGATACCTCTACTGACTTCCTTATTACTGAGCTGGCTATAGTATAAACCTATCTTAGCTTCAGTGGAACTTTTTTTTCTTCAAAAAAACCGTAGCTTCTAGGTCAGCCTTAAATGGGTACTAGGTGCACGACCTGGGAAGTAAAGACGACCTGCGCGATGTTCATAACTTCACCTATCGACTTCCTATTCGTTTATACAAAAATGGGCTATCCCTGTGTGCCCAATGCGCCTGAGGGGGTAAAAATGGGTCGTTAACTTTTTGTTTTTTAAACTTTCCCTTGGCCTCAAAGACTGTACGGACGTGCTGTGCCAGGATTCTTTTTCCAGGTCATGAAGTCCGGTTAGCATCATAGACTTTTCATGATCGAAGTGCCACGGTCTCTGCAGAGTGTATGTTTTCAGCACTGCCCGTGTTCAGGGGTGGGTTATGACCACTTAAAAAAAGGGCCCTAATCTGTTCGATGAATTTACGCCTTTCTGATTTTCTGTTTCTTAGAATTGTTTATTGCTGGTTTGAGATCATCTTCATTGCACGAAATGCAGTCCCACGAATTACTCCCATCTTGTTTGATTCTTAGTGAGTGGACACTGACGACACCTGTTCTACAGTGGTCGATGTAACAGTTGTGAGCTCTTATATAATTTTCTTGTGGAGATGAATTTATATATATATATATATAAATCAATGTTTGTGTGTTTGTTTGCCCCTTATAGCCTCGGAAACTACTGAACCGATTTAGCTGAAATTTTCAGGACATGTTTGTTTTGATACCGGATGTTGAACCATCATGGTTTGAAATTCAACTTGTCACTGTTAGAGATAGGTGACCACATTTTAAGCCATAATATTCGAAACTAATATTTATAATTTTAGTGATTTCTAATTATAGCCACGTTAGTAATTGCGCATGCGCCGTAGTCAGAACGCAAGTTACGTGCAGCCAACGCCTTTTCTAATACATAGAGTAGGTCGTTGTACAGCAAACAAGCCTATCTCTATATTTGCCACAATAACCATATTAAACACGATTTCTTTTTTTCTGTTTTTTTTTCAAACAACCTTCGATTGGGGAGGGGGGGGGGGGGGCATCAAGGACTATTTCGACGTCGGCGCAGAAATTGACTGCGACATTAACTTCATTAACCACGTTAGACACGTGCGATTTCTATTGCTGTGCCGTTTCATTAATATATCTGGAGTATCTGTCTACGAGAAAACAATTGCCTGCGGTTTTGAGTTGTGTTATGATCTGACACAGTAGTAGGGACATACATCTCTAAAAGTTAAGTTCTCTTTTCGTTGATCCGATTAAGTGGCTGCTTGGTCGAATGGTTAGTACACTGGGTTCCTGTGCGGGAGACCAGGGTTCAAATCCGCAGTAGGTATTTTTTTTTTACCCTGGACTAAAATAATATCCTCATCTGCTCTGTCGTGGTGACAGCACTAGCCATGTTGCCTTAATACTTTAAAAAAAAAAAAAAAAGACAAGTAAATGGGTAAACCATTTGATAATTAAATTTGGCCATTTCGCATACTTATGATTGCATTTTTAAACTTTCCGATTGCATGGTTACGCTGAAATTTCATAGATTACCATTTATCTTCATTTAGATTTAGTTATTTCATCTGCGTTGGAATTTTAAGCTGTGCTATTTACCATGGCGTTCATTTCCTAATTATGGTGTTTTTTTCCTGTGTTCATTTGCTTTTCAAGTGTGTTTTTTCCCTCCCAACTACTTCAATGAGGGGAAGAGTTGTCGGTGAATTTAGGGGGAAGGGGGGGGGGGGGGCAAACCATTAACTGAGAGAGGTTTAAGTCACAGTAACTGCTTTACCCACTTAAAGTAGCAGCAGCAGTAATAGTTGTGGTTGGGCTGTTACACCATAGTGCTCTCATGTGAAGACCGCCGGTAAGGTTATTGCGTTCTTCTGTCGGGAAGTGAAATTATACATCCTAACCTGACCAGTCTGTAGCGACAGCACTAGCCATGCGGAACCAAATCTTCTGGCTCACGACTCTCTGTCTACTCCGATGGTAACCCAGATAGCAGTGACATTATTTTAGCTACTGTGGTGGTGGTCGTGGTAGTAGTTGTACTGGTACTTGAAGGATGATGTGGTAAATATTACACTAGCCCCATTCATCACCTATTACAATTCCTGCTCCCCATTTTAGTCCAGATGGACAGGGATGTCAATGTCAGTTACAGCAACAACAAAATATCATCAGGTAGTGATTTTCGAATCCTTCGAAGAGGAAGAGAACAGTAGTCGGTGGAAGAGGGGAGGGGAAGAGTAATGACTTAAACTTAGGAGAACTTAAAGAGCTTTACACGTGATTTACAAGTTATTATTACCTAATTTGTTTATATTTTACTAACTCTACCTCCGCTTTTCTATTTTTTACGACTTACTTTGTTATTCACAAGTACAGTTGTAGCTTTACTTCCGTCCCCTATAAAAATACAAACAGCTTAAGCATGTTATAACCAAATAACCATTTTTGTTACTGTGCTAATAACGCCATTTAAACGACCACTAATATAAAGACACAATTATAGGGTGCGTGTTCTAAAGTTGGAAAACCAGACTATCTCTATATCTGTGCAGAGAATGATTGCGACATTAACTATATTAGACACGTGCGATTTCCATTGTCTTTCTTTTCTAAAAACCTTTAATGAGGGAGAGAGTAGTAGGTGGATTTAGTTTGTGGTGGTGGTAGGGGGGGGGGGGGGGGATCAAAAATGGTGTGACTATCTCTATATCTGAGCAGACAATGATGACCCGTTTGTATTGCTGACACGTGCGATTTCTATTTTCTTTCATTTCCATTTAGCCAAACTATGCCACAGCAACGCGTGGCCGGGTACAGCTAGTATATATATAAAACACTGTACCAAGACATCCAAGTGTACAAGAAACTAGTATCATGTTTGAGGATTGCAGAGCACACGTCGGTCTTGTACAGTTAGTTACACATGTGACCATTCTTTTTACCGAATACAAACTTTTTTGGATTGCTCTGCTTTAAAGGGCATCCGCCCTCTCGTTGCCTTTCACGTTGGTATATCGTAGGAAAATGATACAGCTGATGGTAAGAAGCGTTGCTTTGTGTAATGATTGAACCCATTGCTTTCCTATCTGGTACGAAGCGTTGTTTGGTGTAATGTACGTTAACTAAAAGATCATTGTTCATGTTTTTTTGGAATTTTGGTCATACAGGGCTAGACCAATATTGTATAGATCAATTGAAATCAGTAGGTTATGTGGTCAACATCACTCCGGCCGCCTTTACCTCACATGAACTCACCTGGTACTCATCTAAGTTTATGTCCACCTGGCAGCCAAGGTCATGTTTGAAAAAAAAAATTATCCTGCTCGGCCAGTACCTGAACCATCGTCCTTCTGATCGACAGGCGAGCTTCTAGCTACTACATCACGGTCGCTGATGCTATCCCTTTACTAAGTATCCAGCTTTGATCTCCTTTATCATATTTTGAAACCAGTTAAAAGGCATGAATGTATGAACGGTGTGTCTGCAGCAATTCTATGTTATTTGTACAGCCATTACCTACATTGTTAACTTGCTTATGATCATACCATACATTTTTTTTTGAATGATTTTTCTTGTTTGTTTTTGCTGCAATTACAGAAAACAATCCATTTGGGTGTCGACTGGAACTAAGGACCTTTAGGTGGGTAGAATTGCGTACCCCGGATCTGTTTTTCATCAACGATTCCAGCATTGTCAGTGAATAGAGTCCGCATCTTACCCCACAAAAGATGCATGACCATAAAATGTTGACTTTAATTAGTTTACTTCAGTTTGTTTACTTCCCGCTGTTTAAGCCTTCTCTGGCTAATCCTAGTCTCCTGCTGGCTTTTCTTAAACAGTCCTTATTGTTCCTAATTAGGAAGCCAGAGTATTTAGTTTCTTAAATTTTTAGTGTCTTCAGCTTGAAGATCTTTTAGGTAAAGTATTTGATCTGGTGCCATTACTTTGATTTTAGTTTCAAGAAAAGAAACAGATTTTGTGTTGGCGCTGACTAAGGCGCAGCGGATTAAATAGATTATGTCTGTCTGTTTGTAAATAAAGTCGACTTGTGTGATATTGTTATGTTTGTCGTGTATGGGGCTGGCTTACCTCTTCAATTAGGGCTGTTGACTATTTCAAACGAGATGGTTTTAAAGTAGAAACCCAGTTTGTACAAATACTCTTACAAGTCATATACACGTACACACATACATATGTACATAAACGCACACATGTATACATCACAAGCATACAAATCCCCGAAAGGGGGAGAGGGAGGAGGAGGAGGAGAGAGAGAGAGAGAGAGAGAGAGAGAGAGAGAGAGAGAGAGAGAGAGAGAGAGAGAGAGAGAGAGAGAGAGAGAGAGAAGTTGCTGGATAGTTTGGCATCGTGGAAGATCACATGTGTCAGAAATGTTTGAAAGATGGAGTATCTAGGTAAATGGAGGCCGTTTCTTTGGGAGCTGGCATCTGTCAGTGATCCTCTCAGACACATATACATCACACACACACACACACACATACATTCACACACACCGAGACAGAGCCAGACAAATAGAGAGAGAGAGAGAGAGAGAGAGAGAGAGAGAGAGAGAGAGAGAGAGAGAGAGAGAGAGAGAGAGAGAGAGAGAGAGAGAAGATGGTCTACAGTTTAACATCACTAAAGATTACTGCGTCAGAAATGTTCGGAAGATGGACAATATAGGTCGATGAACTTTGTTTTTATGGAACCTAGGCTCTGACAAGTGATCCTCTTAACATCAGTCTGTGTCATGTGTGGAATGCTAAGGTTAGCATCGCTACAAATAAAAAGATGTGGCACAAAAAGGAAGAATCCTGACTTACTAGCAGCCATGAGCATCTAAGCTTCTAAATATCAATACAGGAGTCACACGGGAAATTAATCAGTGATCGCTTGTTGATAGATGATTATTCTTGAGCTGTTAGTTGAAAGCGGGAGTTGCATCACCATCTACATAGATGCACTAGTGGGGCACGGATCAAGGGTATACACAGCCTCTAGGATGGGGAAAACAATAAAAGAGGACAGCTGTGCTTTTTGGGCAACTACACGTAAAACATGATCATGGAGATAGCCGCTACTGCTAGAGCACTAGCATGGGCAGCAGAGCAAACAGCCGCATATATGGTAATCGTATCAGACTCACTGAATAAGCTTCAGCAATTAGCATAATGAATCTGCGCTCTGAATGGATAGAAAGCATTTGAAAAAAGCACTTAACCTCTCTTACCTAGATCTTCACACCTGGTCGTGCCGTCGCAAAGGGTAATGAGAGAGCAGACCAATTGGCAAGCAATTTACCAACGTTGTGGGGAGAAGCATGGACAGAGCAGACATCATCAACTCTGTACGAAGTAAGCTAGTGGATAATGTCGAATATCTGACACTACCACAATTGCGTGACACGGGAGTAAAGCATGGTGAAACAAGTCTACGCGGCCTTCGAGGCCGAGATAGGAGACATTATAACAAACCTCTCATAGGAACAAGTAGTAAAAGTACCCCGGAGTGGCTGCAGCTTTCTCGGAAGACTAAGCACACATGAGAATGCCCATCGATAGTTAAGGTTGAGTTGAGTTAAGTCAACAATTAACATCACATCACTCGGGGCATTCTCATGCGTGCTCCGTCCTCATCTTCATCAGCTAGCGCAGAGTTCCAATACTTATGGTACCGGTCACAATCTGGTTATATGTCTGTCTTGCCCTTTCCTCTGAGTGTAGTGAGCCGGACAGAACCTCTGGTTACACCCAGGTGCATCTTCTCACCAGACATTAATAATCGTGTTTCTCTACTGATTCCTTGCTTGGTCCCAAAGGGCCTTGACCACATTTGCCTTGTCATGTACCAGGTCACCACCCAGTGGTGCAGTGGCGTCGATAGTGATAACGTAACATAGGGATAGAGATGGCTATAGAAATAGAGACTTAAAGACTTGTCTTCAAGAGAGCGACGTTCTGTGAAGAACCTACTAACTCAAGATGACTTCTGAATATTTTACAAATCAGTCTTGTGTTACGATATTTTGTTGTCTTTTCTAAAGGATATGCTACTGTCAACTTTTCCATGTGATATACAAAAAATAACAGTCGTCTCCAGTTTGTTTATTATTTTGAAACCCAACCCTGGCTTTTGCCGGAGGCCCTACATATAGCCTGGCCTCAAATTTGGCCTGACGTTGGAACTGGGTTTCCGGGACCTCTCCATGGTTTATCCTCATCCGCATGGTGACACTTTGTGTCACAGAGTGTTTATCGCTTGTGTGATGCTTTTATGGAGTACAACTTATATACCTACCTTTTCTGCGATGCTTTATATCTCTGTCATTTCTCTGTGGTGAGATATTTGGCTCCCATTTCTCTGTATCAAAAGATTTATCGCCATATTTTATGATACTGTATGTTTTTGTCATTTCTCAAAGTTTCGATATTTTACTAATAATTTCTACTCTTT
Source organism: Candidula unifasciata (assembly GCA_905116865.2). Lineage (NCBI taxonomy): Eukaryota > Metazoa > Mollusca > Gastropoda > Stylommatophora > Geomitridae > Candidula > Candidula unifasciata. The sequence goes on along the minus strand of CAJHNH020002524.1, from coordinate 421,198 downwards.
ACTGTATTATCCTACTAATTTCTCTGTGATGCGATATTTTACTACTTGTTTTATCCTTGTGCTGCCATGTTTTACTAATCCCTTCACAAAGATGCCATATTTTATTTTTCGTTTTTCTCTGTATTAGGATATTTTACCTATCCTTTAACGGTGATACAATATTTTACACTCACACTTCTCTGGGGTACAATATTTGAGTGTCATGTCTCTTCGAACGAGTTTTGTTTTATGTTTTCTGTCCAGAAATGCATTTCTGTCACTTCTCTGTTTAATGATAATTTATTGTTTTTTCTCTGCTTTACTATTTTTACTAAAATTTATCGGTGATAGGATTGCCTGGGATGTTTGTATCTTTAACGACAGTTTACTGCTCTCTCTCAGTGATACGATATTTTGTTACTATTTGCCCCTGATTGAACACTGGAGCTTTATTTATTGGCCGTGGTGACTTTAGTTAAAGTCTGTTGCGTATCCTTGATAGGACGTTGCAGAAGCAACCCCAGCATTGTTGGCTTTTGCGTTTTTTTGGGGAACATTTTATGTCCAGTTGTTTGCCATTTCTTCAACAGTCTGCTCTTGGTACCACTGTCGAAACCAACGCAAGGTGAAAAATCGCCCGCAGCTGGAATCGAACCCGGCACCCCATCATTAGACGCGCATTCGCAACAATTAAGCCACAAACGCCGACAAAGCGACCTGAATCACCATCATTACTGATATTCTCATTGAAACTCTAATATGCGGCATCTGTTTATACGAAACTCTATTCTTCACCCATTTACCCTGAAAATTGTATGTAAGAAAAATAGCATCTAAAAGAAGCAATATTGTTTTGGCATTTCTACATGAAAACACACTTTACCGTCTTGACTCTCCCGTTCTCATATCAATATATTTCTTGTCTTTTACAAGATGGGTCCCTTGTTCCCCCCCCCTCCCCACCACCCCCCCCCCACCACCCCCCCCCCCCCCCCACCCCGACGCCAAATCCAACAGAACGCCTCCGATTTGTGTCGGCCAATCAGTCTCGCCCAGCGATGTATCTCCCAACATGGTTAAGACACACAATAGAAGCCGGTCCATTACCCGACCGGTGGCGCGACACGTGCGTGTGTGTGCGTGCGTGTGTTAGCGAGCACTTCAGTAGTATTTTCTTGGTAGCGTAACCGTGTGGTTAATAATAGTATTTTTTTTTTTAAATCCGATATGGTTACCGGCTTCCATCTCTCTTTCTGTTTACAGTTCTGTGTTTTTCGTAATACTGGTTGTGTTTAATAAATGCGTGCCACCCAAGGTAATGAATTCATGTGTATTTATATTTGAAGATGATGCTGTTGTTTTAATTTATTTTAAAATTTAAACTGGTAAAATTCTTTTCACAATTGGTGTCTTATACAGTTGCGACTAAAGTTCAGTTAATATTAAAGAATAAAAGAAATCTGGCGTTACTGAACCCCATTGGAAAAGGGGGCGGGGGGTGGGGCGGAGGGAACATCGTCTGAACAGGTTGTCAATAGTAGTTAATAAAATATTTGCTGTAATGTCCCGAAACAAAAGACAAAGATATCACAGCCTAGCTGTATACGCAGCATCACATGTCAACTACTATTCTATGTGCAAATTAAATCAAAATACTGTTCAAACGTTGTTAAAAAAGGAAAAAAACACATATATATGTGATCAAAGGAAAAAAAAATGGGTATCAACAAATAAATTAATGAGCTTTAAAAAGGCAATCGTAAAAGATATGTAATCCCCCAAAGAAAATTAAAAATTAAAAACATGTACGGGGATGTGAAATACGAAAAAGGGGACAGCAGTGATTAATTCATTTTTCAAATGTTAATCATCTGATAAGCATCTTTGAGGTTTAGATTTAATAGTTATAATTACGAGCAGGCGGATTCCGTTTTTATAGGAAATTGTATGGGTTACTATACTGTGACGGTTAGTTTAATTTTACAGTCTGGTAGATTACTTGTTATAATGCAATATTATAATATGTTGACACAAATCGCATTTAATTATGGGTTAATACCCGTGTGTCATAATTCTGATCCGTTGTTTTAACTTTAAACTAACTTATCGCTTTATGTTTTGTGTGTGTGTAAATATTCAATGTAGTAAATTTGTCTATTCTGCTTCACTTTAGGTATTACTCCCTGTGTTATATATGCTGTTATGAGCATCTGTTTCGTCCACTGTCGACATACGTTTGTATTTTCGTCTGTGTTCTTGCAATAAGTAACATAAAGTAGAGTGTGGATTAGAGTAACATGCGAGTCGTTTAGAGTATTTTAATGTAAAGAGTACGTTAGATTTATGTAATCTAAAGAGTGAATTAGCGAAACATAATGTAGAGAGTGGATAGGAGTAATATAATCTGAATAGTGGATTCCAGTAACAAAATCTAAAGAGTGGATTAGAGTAATATAATGTAAAAAGTGGATAAGAGTAATATAATCTGAAGAGTGGATCCCAGTAACATAGTTTAAATAGTGGATTAGAGTAAAACAATGTAAAGAATGAATTACAATAATATGATGTAAAATGTGGATTACAGTAAAATAATTTAAAGAATGGATTTCAGTAATGTATGGTAAAGAGCGGATTTGAGTAACAGAATGCAAAGAGTGTCAAGAGTTTATAATAAACTAAAGAGTGGATTGGAGTAAGATAATGTAAAGACTGGTTAAGAGAAACATAATGAAAAGAGTGAACTGCAGTTACACAATGTAAATAGTCGGTTAGAGTAAAAAACGTAAAAAGTGGATTAAAGCAGTGAACACTTAAAGAGCCCTGTTCAACACACTATTCTTACCAACGCTGTGCTATCAGTGTCTAACATGGACATTTTCTTCAAAACACAGAAGAGAAAAAGTCAGGTAGAAATGAAATGGCTACATATCATGCTAGACATAACAAAGATAGATCGAGTGCGGAACGATGATATCAGGAAGCTCTTCGTCACAGAACCAAAACTGAACAGATTAAATGGACTGGTTATGTAAGACAATTTGCAACATAGAGGGCACTACAGAAAGTAATGTTATACAGACATAACAGTAGAATAACCAGAGGTCGATGCACTGAAAAGTATCAGAAGCAAACAAAAGTATCGGTTCCAGAGATCGTTCTCTGTCCTGACGTTGTGAGGCATTCCAGGAGCAGAGAAAACAAAAAGAACAAAATGACGGACTAGATTTCAAGCCCTGTATGACGCTTAACGGCACAACAGGATGACGAAGATAAGGACGAGAGAAGCGATAATCCGTGTACTTGACGATAGAGATCGAGACTCGATGTTTTCCTTGCGTGTGGACGGAGTTGTCCTACGTTTCACGGTCGAAATGATTCTGCGGCCAAGGTCCTTATCTGCAGCAATCGCAAACTGTCATGAAACAGGCAGTTGGGAACTTGTTATCAAACACAGCAATCGACATCACCCAGCGAACATGTGCAGGATTTATTATCTATCAAGTAATCGACAGTACCATTAGGGAATAGATGCAGTCAAGGGGGGCAGAGGATGTTTGACGGCTTGGGAGGCGTTCTAGGTTCCATGTTTGTTTTTAAAAACACTTTATGAATTGTATGACTAGAACCAATTCACGGAACATGTCTGTAGCGTAATGAGTGTGTTGTAGCCGGAGGAGGGGGTTGGTAGGTTTGTTTTGTATTCCTAGTTTGTTAGTACGATAGATTTGTAAGAGAGAGTTGTTAGGGTTGGATGGTAGGTGATGTTGTTTGGTACACTTAGTTGCTTTGGTTGATTAGCTGGTATGCTCGCCTGCCGACCCGATGATCTGGGGTTCAAATTTTAAGGGTTCACAGTCAGTCTTATGTAAATTATTACTCATTATCACTCTCCATTCACCTCTTCAAAGTTGGAAAAAGACTGTATTCTCGAAGCTAGCACTTGAAATTTATAGCTATGGTGAAACATGCTAACATCTAACTAGATCACGAGTCACACGACACACACTGGCTCGATGTCAATCCAACTGTCACTGCAGCTGTCACTCCAACTAGCACTCCAACTATCAATCCAACTGTCACACCAGCTGTCCCTATAACTGTCACTCCAAACTGTCATTTCAGATTTCACTCGACTTTCACTACAGCTTTCACTCCATCACTTCAACTGTCACTCCATCAATACAGCTGTCCTTCTATCTGTCACTTCGTCACTCCAGCTGTCACTTCAGTTTCCCTCCGTCACTCCTACTGTCAGTCCAGCTATCACGCCAACTAACACCCCAACTGCCATTCCCTCACTCCAACTCTAACTCTGTTACTTCAATTATCACTTAAACTGCCACATCAAATGTCACTCTAACTGTCACTCCAACTGTTACTCCTGTTTTCACTCGAACTATCGCTCAAACTTTTAAGCAAACTGCCACTCTGTCACTTCTACTGTCACTCTGTCACTTCTACTGTCACTATGTCACTTCTACTGTCACTCAATCACTCCAATTGTTATTCCGACTCCAACTGTCACTTTAAATATCACTCGGTCACTTCCAAAATCACTCCAACTGTCACTCCAAAAAACACTGCAGCTATAATTCCAACTGTCGCTCAAACTATCACTCCAGTTGTCAATACGTCACTCAGACGTCACAGACACTCCAAATATTCCCGTAGTGTCACTCTGTCACTCCAATAATCAATACGACTATCGCTCCAACTCTCACTCCAACGGTTACTCTTACTGTCACCCAAACAATTTCTCTAACTCTCAAGCACACTGTCACTCTGTCACTCCTGATGTCACTATAACTGGCACTCTAATTGTAACTTTTACTCCAACTCTCATTCAGTCATTCCAACTGTCATTTTCATTCCAACTGCCACTTTAAATATCACCACAACTATTACTCCAACTGTCACTCCAACTATCACTCCAACTATCACTCCAACTGTCACTCCGTCACACAAACTGTCACTTACACAGACACTCTAAACATCCGTAACTGTCACTGCATCTGCCTATCCAAACTGTCACTCCAATTGTCATTCAGACTGTCAAGAATGCGAGTTAGGCAATTTATAAAGCCTACCAGGAAGGTAAAATATACACTTTCAAATAACACGCCAATCAAGTGTCACACGAAGGACATGTATCGATACTTTAAAACTGGATCAACCAATGCGTTTTACAGGCACGAAAGTTAACTATACAGACATCGATGTGCAACCCATGAATTTTCCTTTGCAGTGCTTGTGTGTCAATTTATTAATTGTCTCTTTCTTCCTATGAAGCGTCACATATTATGTCATTTTGCATTAGCCTTGCCTAGATTGATGATGTTGTCTCTGAGTAATTCTGAATAAGTTTTCCACCAAAATGAAAATAGTCTTAACACCTCGTAAAAAGAAAAAAAAAAAAGAAAAACCAGTAACGCTAAGCAGCCATTTGAATTGGCGACATGATGGTAGCTCTTCATTGCCTAACCAATGCTTTGGACTGTTTGCTACAACCAGATCTGTTTAATGTTTACAGTGAAATAATAATAATATCCATACACATGCCAGGAATATCTGTTGATCGGCATAATAAAAACAGCCTGCCACGTGATAACGATATGTATTTATAAATTAAAATATAACACAGCTATGTGAAATGTTAGATATAATTGACGGGGTGAAAAGAAAACAAAAGGAAAGTCGATTGTCCCCATTTTAACATGGGATAAATAAGAATAAAGACGGTAACACCTAGGCAGATACACGTAGTAAACTTATAGAGCAGTAGAACTTAGGAAGTCGTTGGTTTTCGGATATTTTATGAGAAGGAAGGATCTCGAGAACTTAGTAACAGCTGGCACGACTGAGAGAAAGACAGTAAGCGAAGTTCAGATAGATGAACACGTGAATGGTTTAGCTATAAAAATGGGTCGAGACAAGAACACTGATCTGATCCATGATGCTGATGATCACGTTGAAACATGTCAGCCTACACTTAAAGGCAATGCACATGATGATGACGATGATGATGACGATGATGATGACGATGATGACGACGATGATGATGACGACGATAACAGTCGTGAACAATGTCTCCAGGATGATCTTGGCAGTTACTGGGTCTAATCTACACAAAACAATGCCTCAAAGTATTAGAACCATTACCAGCTGGCCGAACGGTTAAGAACGCTGGACTCTCACATGGGAAACGCTGGTTCAACGCTGGACTCTCACATGGGAGACCCTGGTTCAACGCTGGACTCTCACATGGGAGACCCTGGTTCAACGCTGGACTCTCACATGGGAAACGCTGGTTCAACGCTGGACACTCACATAAGAAACCCTGGTTCAACGCTGGACTCTCACATGGGAAACCCTGGTTCAACGCTGGACTCTCACATGGGAGACCCTGGTTCAACGTTGGACTCTCACATGGGAGACCCTGGTTCAACGCTGGACTCTCACATTGGAGACATTGGTTCAACGATGGACTCTCACATGGGAAACCCTGGTTCAATGTTGGACTCTCACATGGGAAACGCTGGTTCAACTCTGGACACTCACATAAGAAACCCTAGTTTAATGCTGGACTCTCACATGGGAAACCCTGGTTTAACGCTGGACTCTCACATGGGAGACATTGGTTCAACGTTGGACTCTCACATGGGAAACCCTGGTTCAACGCTGGACTCTCACATGGGAAACGCTGGTTCAACGCTGGGCACTCACATAAGAAATCCCGATTTAACGCTGGACTCTCACATGGGAAACCCTGGTTCAACGCTGGACTCTCACATGGGAGACCCTGGTTCAATGCTGGACTCTCACATGGGAAACCCTGGTTCTACGCTGGACTCTCCTATGGGAGATCCTGGTTTAACGCTGGACTCTCACATAAGAAACCCTGGTTCAACGCTGGACACTCACATAAGAAACCCTGGTTCAACTCTGGACTCTCACATGGGAGACCCTGGTTCAACGTTGGACACTCACATAAGAGACCCTGGTTAAACGCTGGACTCTCACATGGGAGATCGCTGTTCAACGGTTGAGTGGTATAAACTGCATAAAATGCCAACCGCTGTGTGTTTGTGTGTTCGTGTGTGTGTGTGTTTATGTGTGTGAGAGAGAGAGACAGAGAGATAGAGAGAGAGAGAGAGAGAGAGAGAGAGAGAGAGAGAGAGAGAGAGAGAGAGAGAGACAGGGAGAGAGAGATCATGCATTTTTCGTTCTTTCAGGGTGTCTTCGCCCAAATCAAATTTGAAGATATTGCTAACGAGAATACGAAGGTGCGTTTAAATTATATCGAACGAACGGCCGAGCGAACGATGGTTTTGAAAGAGGCGGGAGCCCGAAGACAACTAATCACAGACACCAGAAGGAGACAGTCGTCATTTTTCAGCCATGTTATGAGAAGAGGGAAAATGAAACATTTGGTGACCACTGGGGGGATCTGTGGAAGGAGGGATAGAGGAAGACAACGATAGAAGATTCTTGACAGTCTTGTTGCATGGCATGGAGGTGTGTCAGCACACGAACTGATACATGCTACAGGAGATAGCAGATTGTGGAGAGGCATGATCGCCCACGCCAGTCGGCAAGGCACCTGATGATGATAATACACTTTTTGTATTCGTATTCGGCCGAATAGTTGGTCCCACTATTCGTATTAGCCGAATAGTGAAAATCACTATTCGGGAGAGCCCTAATTTAATCTATATCTCACTTCTTACTATTGAATTTTCCGGGCAATAATACACGAACCTAAACGAAATCCGTGCTACATAACCTACACAAACCGAACCAGCCACATAATACATCTCGATTACAACCAAATCAGACGAACTTGCAAATCTATTTTAAACCAGAAAATGCTAGCAAACCCCGGAATGTGAATAATACTCTAGCTAATTTCAGGCTGCAAGACATCGTAATCTTTCATTTAGTTGATATTATTTAGAACTGCCATCTCGGTTTGTCATTTGCACACCGCACTGTGCAAGTTGCTTTTGTTATTCTTCTCTTCCATTGCCCTTGTTGCAACTCGTCCCATGAGTGGATCGATGCTTAGAAAGATGTGATTTATAGCGATATCGATGCGTGGCGGGACCAATTATGTGTAAAAAAAAAAAAAAATGTAAAACGGAATCTCTTGAAGGTTGCCGAGAATTGATTGAACAGTTAAGTATACCTTCTTGCTTGTAAACGCTTTGATTGATCCAGTTTGAAAGTATATCTTTCATTTGACACTGTTTACGCGTGTTATCTGAAAGTGTATAATTTACGTCAGGCGTGGGCTACAATAATTGCTCAACTGACATTCTTTGACAGTTCAACCACAGATCCTCCGATTCTCGACTGACAATGTGTGTGTGTGTTTTTTTTTTTTTTAGGTTAGAGATTGCGTAATCTAGCAGTAGTATTGGATGTATTGGCTCAGTGGATTGTGTACTCGCTTACCGTTAGAATGCTTCAGGAATCCAAATTTACTTCTGTCCTGTTGTTAATGTAGTGAAGACTGATGACTTGTATTTTCTGGGCGTTATAATGTACTGCAGTACTGCATTATGGTGACTTATACGTGTGTTCTTGTGAACACACTGCTGTGATTTCCCGTTGCCTTCAACATTCTTTAAGGGATTATCGTGTTAAATAATATTACAGATACGTCGTTCCTGTGTTCACAGTTTGTTCCCACTGCATTGACAAAGTACGGTTTACATAGCATTATTTGCAGGATCTGTAACGCGCAGTTCGTTAAATGCCGTTGCCACATCACCAATAGGAATCAAGCATCTACCCATACAAGAATATAAATAACATCTGCGATTCTTGTGTTACAATGATGGATCTTCCCGGGGACAAGCACGGAGGCAAGTGTTTCTATTTTCTTTCTTCAATATTTATCTGTTCTCATACGGCTCTGTCAGTCTCCAAAGAACGGTTATCCGCCTACCGAGAGCGTTTCACAAAATATGAACTTCATAACTCGATCAATGACCCTCTAGGACAGGGCTATTTAACTGCCGACCCGCGGGCCGCATCTGGCCCGCGAAGGCCTGGCAATTGGCAATTGGCCTGCTGGTTATTGACAATTAAATTGTTTTAATGATCTTTGTATGTAATGACTCGGGTTTCTGGCTCGTGACGATCTCTATTACGACAATTCTGGTCCTTGAGTTAATTTAGTTGGACAGCTATCCTCTCGGATCTTTTGGGATAATATTTAATAAATCCGAACTATTCACTTTAAAAAAGATCTCACGAACTTCATATTGAGATGTAAATGAGATTATCTTGACAGCCACCGAACCTCATTTTAGTTTTTTTTTAAACATGTATGGGTGGGAGTCGCCGTGGCGGAGCGGCTAGACGCTCGCCGCGGATCGGAAGGTCATCGGTTCGCTCCCGTGAGGAGCCATTTTTTCAAAAATTACTTTGGCTCCGAGGTCGACCCAGCCTTGAGTAAGTACCAGGTGCAGTCCTAGGAAGTAAAGGTAGCCGGCGTGATGCTGACCACATTACCCATCCAGTGCCGATTGGTCTGTAAAAAATGGGACGCTCTGCCCATATGCCCGATGCGCCTAAGGCGTAATAAGGGAGCTTTACGTTACTTTTTACATATTATATGTAAAACAGGGCTCGCTATCTATTCCTCTATTCTGTTCTGTCGTGTGTAGTCAGTTCCATATCATGGATGGAATCCAGTCCAGCAGCTTTGGCCTCTTTCATCAACGTTCGTTTTTTGGTTTCTCTTTGGCCTCCATGCATGCTTAATCCGTTTATTTCCCATTTCTATGCCTGTTTGGTGATTCTCTACTCATTTATTCTCATGATGTATTCAGTATCTTCTTCTTCGCGTTCACCAGCTGTAAACTCCGGCGGAAAGTTCTGGCTGTTCGTCCACTTCTGGACTGCAGTTTTGTTCCAGAACCTGAGTGTTGCGTGTGCATCCGTTTTACAGATCTGACTTATTGGCATGCAGACTGCTGGTTCCTTGCCTCTCAGGCAGATGCACTCCGACTTTGAAGGACGCTCCCAATTAGCTTTGGGTAGGCATTGGGTCTATTTTTGTTTTCCCTATAATAGGGCCTTGGAACCCACACAGGTAGATGTGTTCAGTGTAAAGCTGTCTTTATCTGTCTCATAACTGTTGAGTAAACAAACAGCCTGCACACAAATATTTTTCACATCACACAATTACACAACATTGGTGTGTATATTCTACCACTCTATGTATGCAGTGTCCGCCAGTTTCTTTAGAACAATGGTCTGCTGGAGCAGTTTGTGTAAGTTTTCCTTACAGTATTGTATTTGCTGCTCTTCTTTTTAAATTGAGTTCGCACATTGTTATGTTATTTGTTGAACTGAGTGCTTAATTTCTCTTTTCACACATTGTAACTTATTATCTGCATTTACAGAGGACGTCAGACAAGTTAGAAAATAAACTTGAAGTATTCGTGGAAAAGGTTAATTACAATTATAAGACGAATTTCAGTATTTCTGTGTATCGCCACCTTGGTTAACTGAAATATATTATTTTATGTTTGACAATAGTAACATCAGAAAACGTAGTTTCTTTCCCTGATAATCCAGTGGACATATGTTTAAGCCCCTAGGTACCAGGATTCTATTTCAGTGCCCTTGACTCCCAACTGGATGCACTCCAAACTACACACACACACACACACATACGCACACAAGGTAAGTCTTGGTAGGTAAAATTATTTTTATTCGTGTTTTCAGAATCATACATAAAAATAAAGGACACAAATCTAAACTTTGTTACATGCAGTAGGAGGCAGCTAATGGAAGTTGTTGTACACTGAGTAAAGATCCGCTTTGAAAACTTCCATAGCAAAATTCAACCGGTCATAGACAAAAAGTGTTTGATGATTTACACTCCATTAGGAGATTAACAGAAGAAGAAGACGAAGAAGAAGAAGTCAAAGAATGAGAAGAAGAAGAAGAAGAAGAAGAAGAAGAAGAAGAAGAAGAAGAAGAAGAAGAAGAAGAAGAAGAAGAAGAAGAAGAAGAAGAAGAAGAAGAAGAAGAAGAAGAAGAAGAGGAAGAAGAAGAAGATGATGATGATGATGATGATGAAAAAAAAAAGAAGAAGAAGAAGAAGAAGAAGAAGAAAAAGAAGAAGAAGAAGAAGAAAAAGAAGAAGAAGAAGAAGAAGAAGAAGAAGAAGAAGAAGAAGAAGAAGAAGAAGAAGAAGAAGAAGAAGAAGAAGAAGAAGAAGAAGAAGAAGAAGAAGAAGAAAAGAAGAAGAAGAAGAAGAAGAGAAGAGGAAAAATAAGAAGAAAAAGAAAGGACAAAGAAAACTGCGGAATACCACACTGCTCAAATGTTGATGAAGATAGCAATAATTAAAACATTACAGTAAATGATGACTCTGACGTAAATGATAATGATAACGACGAGGACGTGACAAGTCATTTTAACTGAAAACCTCAAAATAACACACAAATAATCGCATGCCACGAACAAACACAGCTGGATTCACAATATTAGATTTATCTGATGCATCGCCCAATGGATAATTTCTCATGCATTGCCCAATTGCCAAGATACATACATCTAGAAATGATCAGCAAATCCTATTTCCAGAAGCGGTGGGTTAGGGTCTTCCCCATTACGCTTTAACAAATCACTGCAGCAATCTAACCTGAAGTAATCGTTCATTTGTACGAATCATCCGAGATTTTACGGTCATTTGTTTGACGTTCTCTTGTGATTAGCAAAAGAGTGCTGATATTATTAGTTCACCGTGGGATAAGATGATGTCATTAAACTGTTCATGAATAGTTGTTTGTATAATTTGGTGATAAATAAGACGTACAGACAAGCGGAGCGACAACAAGCGATTACCGAATCACGACTGCCAGTTTTTTGTCCGAATCGGGCTGTAGCTCTGAATGTTAAATGGAGCAGATTATAGTGGAACTGTCCCTCTTTGATCTGGTCGAATAAGTCTCTTCAGGAGGGTTGGTATTTCCCCTGGAAGCTACAGAAACAAAACGGATTATCCATAAATAAGGTACATGTGAAATTAGAATTAGTCAGAAAACCAACCACCCACCCCAGCCCCCAACAATGTATTCTTCTATCTCTTCACTACTTAATCAAGAATGTACACCTGAAGGGCTATCTTTCAAACTCTGGGACTCCGAATTATTGACACTCAATGTCACAACATCCATCCCGAACCTGGGAAACAAAGATGCTGAGCCCGCTTTAGTGAAGAAAGCACTCACAATGGAACACCTCAACAACATTTTCCCACAGGACAGCTGGACGAGAATCTACACAGATGGATCAGCAAAAGAGGCAACTACGAATGGTGGGGCAGGTGTTTACATAAAACACCCAGATGCCACTACTGTGTCCCTAGCAGCCCCCACCAGACGAACTTGCTCTAACTACAAGGCAGAGCTCTCAGCCCTTTTGATGACAACACAGTATATGAACAATCTGCAAATTACCGCAGGCAGGATGGTTTTTCTCACTGACTCACTGTCCGCTATACAGGCCCTTGAGTCCAAACCTACCGACAGCACACTACAAAGTCTAACAAAGGAACTTGCTATGTTGTCAAAAAAAAAGGCAAAAATTCACTTGCAGTCGATTCCATCTCACTGTGGCATCAAAGACAATGACAGCGCTGATGTTTACCCAAGGAAGGCAGTAACAAACCACAGACCTACCAGCCTCTATCTTTTCCAGAAGTCAAAACTCTCAAATATCAGAAACAGATTGGAAAACCAACAATGGTTATAACGATTTTCTGAAAACACTTGAACAGAACAGACCAAGTCACAGTTTTTCGCTTACGTACTGGACACTGCAGACTCAATAAACACTCTCATAAATTAGGTGTGAGCCAAACAGCTCTCTGCAAGTGTCTTCGTGCTGAACAGACTCCAGAACATGTCCTGCAAGACTGTCCTCTCTTGGCGGAGCTGCGGAGCAACATATGGTAACACCCAGTAGAACTGACAACTAAGCTTTGGGAGACCTTGAAAAGACATCCCAGTTTATGACCCACAGTGAATTATGCGCATGATCAGAGATCACTGAAGAAGAAGTATTCTTCTACTAGAGGAAATACAACGGATACGAAGAAATGCTCCTAGTTCTGTGATGTCGGTTCCTGAATCAACTCAACTCATGTGTGACCAAGGCGAGCTGCAGTTAGCTAAAAGATTTAGAGAACTTAAAGGAAGTAGACTGCAAAAATATGAAGAGACTTTATTGCACGAACATAATGAAATCAGTTTGCGAAGCCTGGTGGTCTAAAATGTCCCATTTATACCAGATTTTGATATGACTACGTCGATGTTGAAAGAAAAACTGTTTGTTACCATGAGACCTTGTAAACACAAGTTACGCAGATGTTCTACCTTGCTGTTTCAATCCGTATCTGCATCACTGAATGGTCCCATACATTCTTTCCCATGGTGATAGCTTCATACCTATTCTTCCATTGAAATCGCATATCACAAATTAGATCATCACTTTCATTGACGCTGTTTAAAATGTCAAGAATTTTCTCGAAATATTATTTTTGTCTCATTGGCTGTAACTTTCGTCACAGGAAGCTTAAGTCTGTACAACCCTTGTTGTTCTAGAATCATCATTTCTTTTTTTTTTTTTGGGGGGGGGGGGGGGGGGGGGAAATTAGTATGATTCTCTATGATGTGTGTACTGTGTGGATAATTTTGTGTAAGTGTGTGCTGTTGTAGTGTGGATTATAAAACCATCCTCATATTTAGCTCTCGCTCATTGTTTGACACCGCTCAATATCAGAGCTGAATTCTCGGGTATTAGTTTCGTATTGTTTCACTTTCTTCTCGTATCCGCTAATCCTAGTATTTCAATATTTGATTTCTTCGTGAATTCCACTAGCTCTTGTTCTTTATTGTCTAAGCCACTATCATTCAAGTTCCAAATATCTCCTGCCTGTTTCTGAATTTTCGCTTGCTACCGTCGTTAGTTCGTTGATAACGCTGCTTTGTTGTTGTTCGTTGCTTGCTATCGAAACTATTTGTATTCGCAGTGTGTATGATGTGAGCGCTGACTGAATTTAGCTACTTTTTTGAAATTCCTTATAATTCTAGCCTATGAAAACAAAAAGTTATAGACGGGTTTTAAGAATATCATTGGTAGAGAAAAGAACACATGTATTTATATTTTAAGAACCTAATACTGAAGAAGCTTGGCTATTAACATCTATAAAACACAGACAATTAAAATATTTTGGTCAATTGAAACGTCAAGACATTTTATAGAGAACCCTAATGGAGGTGTATATGTCTGGGAAAAGGGAAAGAAGAAGGCCGAAGAGAAGATGGGTGTAGTATGTGGCGGATGATCTCCAGCAGATGGGTATATCAGACGCGGGACATCTGGCTTGTGATCGAGAGGTTTTCCAGAGGGTTGTTTATGGGAGCAAGGTTCTGCAGAGGACAGGCTACTGACTGATTGAAGAAAACACGGCACCAGTGCTGTTAATCTTGTGCACCTGTAAATTATGATATCATAATGGCTGGATAATATAAGACCACATACAAAAGTTGTGCTCATCTGTACAGGCGTTTTTCCATATATTTGTGTGTGTGTAATGTTCGAGGGCACGATGTTTGAAGCAGACTATAGCAATGTTAGGCTAAATAAATGCAAAAATTCATTATATGAAAAAAAAAAAAAAAAACGTATAATATTTTAGAGGTTAGAAGATTAGTGTACCTGGTCTTCACACAAGAAGTCTCTGGGGTGACGAAGTGGTCAAGACGTTTGCCTCGCGCTCTGAGGGTTGAGGGTTTGTTTTACGGCTGCGACGTCCTGGTCAAGAATGGCAGGGGATGGGAGTGTTCGCTGGAGCTACAGTGTTCGTGTTCGTACGACGCTTTCAGTGGGTAGCCATACTGTGAGAAGACTGAACCAAATGGCGCAGTGAAGTGGAGTCTTTTTACTTTGTCCTAACAACATGATTTTTAGTTATTTCCCCGCGACTTCTGCAAGATTGTAAATTTAATGATTTGCAATCTATATGCGTAAATAGTGGGTTAAACTGAATTTAGAACATCATTTCACTCAGGATTTTTTTTAAACGCGCTGTCCCTGTCTCAGCAGCCAGCGAGGAGCGTCAATTCTAAAGCTACTACTAGCAGTGTGACTCTACGTGCGTCTCGCCTTTTCCTTGAATGCTACGAGAAGACCAGAAATCACTGATCACCCCCCCCCCCCCCCTTCCCCCCCCCCCCCCCCCCCCCCCCCCCCCCCCCCTACATCCTCTTCAGATCTTTGTGATCTTCTCGAGTCCTCCGAAGTCTGCCTTGGATCGTCTTTTTCGTCTACATTGTCCCCTCACTACCTAAGGACCTTGACTACATCTAGCTTGTCTTGCATCGTTATGCGGCGTCCGTGGCTAAGGCGTTGCGGGTCCGACTCGTAATCCAACGTACCGCGATCAAAACCCACTGCTGGCTGCGTGGATTTTTATCATGGTATGGGGCGTCGCAGGTCGACCCAGCCTAAAATGGGTACCAGGATGGCTGTCCAGGGAAAGTAAAGACGGCCGACGAAATGCTGACCACATTACCCATCCAGTGCTGATTGGTCTGTAAAAATATGGGACGTTTTTCCCATATACCCGATGCGCCTAAGGCGGGAAAAGGGATCTGTCTGTATGCATCGTTTTATCAACAAGTTGGCTTGAACGGGAATGGTTTATGAGCGTGAATTTGTTGACATTCATGTACCTCAAAAATCCGTGATTTCCATCATGCAAGACATGGATTAGAATCTAAACTATATCTGCCAGTTAGTCGCTAGTAAAACAATTGGCTGGATGTTTCGATTCGTGTGACAATGTGGGACAAATAGTGTTTACACCCAGCGCAGATAACGTCTTTTATGTTCATGTGCCGAAACCGAGGGCCCGGATCGCCAGTCAATATCACATCTGCGCTTATCAGGCAACTTGCCTTTTCTCTCCGCTGGCCATGGATTTCCCATTTCCTTCTGGCAGATTGCGGAAAATGCGAAACCATTGTGAGTATGTTTATGTTGGTTGTGTAAACAACTCTCTTTTTGCTTTGGCTTTCGAGATTGCATTCTGTACACAATCGCGTCCTTCTTTTTAATGTTTTGAGAGTGCAGTTTGTAAACACTTTTCTGCTTAGCTTTGATTTAGACAAGTGTATTTGGGTGAGAATCCGTGATTTTACTGTATGTCTGGCATCGTGAGCAATGTTTGCAAAAGTCAAGGCAGAGGAAGAACATTTAACACACACATACATACATACATACCTACATACATACCTACATACATACATACATACATACATACCCTACTACCTACCTACCTACCTACCTACCTACCTACCTACCTACCTACCTACCTACATACCTACATACCTACATACCTACATACCTACAGACAGACAGACAGACAGACAGACAGACAGACAGACAGACAGACAGACAGACAGACAGACAGACAGACAGACAGACAGACAGACAGACAGACAGACAGACAGACAGACAGACATATAGACAGACAGACAGACAGACACCAAAAAAGAAGAAAAAAACACTCACCTGTTTACAGAGACTCACATAAACACGCCCACACACAATAGCAAACACTCAACGTAACTTTCAATATCACACTTACTAAAGCACTGACACGTTAGGGTACACACACTTTTATGCACTCAGTCATACGAATACACATTACAACACTACACACACTTACACACACACATGACACATGCACACTGATATAAGCACATACTCACTCACTCACTTAATACGCACACCGACATACACTCACGCGCACACACACTCAGCATCAAGCACAGTCACTGTTACATACGCTAATTATGGATCACAAATAACTACCTATTTATATATATATATCAATGTCGTTGCCCGGCTTCGTCTGGGAAAATTTAACAAGTGTATTGGTGTTTGGTGTGTGTGTGTGTGTGTTTGTTTGTGCGTGTATATATATATATATATATATATATATATATATATATATATATATATATATATATATATTGTCTGTAGAGATGTGTGGTGTACCGAAGAATAGGTCGTATTTTGTATTCATGGAAACAAAAATAGTCCAATACATAGATTCTGGAAAGGTTACAAATGAAAAAAGAATTACTGAAATAAATTTAATAAAAAAGAGACAATCAAAATACTTTGGGCACATTAAAAGACACAATTTTTTTTAAAAATCACACCGGAGGGAAAGATCGAAGGCAAATGATAGCAAAAGGTAGGCAACGATACAAGTGGGAGAACAACATCAAGAGGTGGAAGGGCAGCAGTCTGAAAGAGTGTACAACCAAGACAAAAGACAGAGGGTGTTAAAAATCCATTGTAGTCAAACCTCACTGTTAAGACGACAACTGACTGAATAATATATATATATATATATCTATATATATAAAAATCAATGTTTGTGTGTTTGTTTCACCCCTATAGACTCGGAAACTACTAAACCGATTTAGCTGAAATTTTCAGGATATGTTGGTTGTGATACCGGATTTTGAACTGTCGTTGTTTGAAATTCAACCTGTCATTGTTAGAGATAGGCGACCACAATTTATGCCAAAATATACGCAACTAATATTTATAACTTTAGTGATTTCTAATTATAGCCACGTTAGTAACTGCGCATGCGCCGTATTTACTATTCGCCGGCGAGTTACGTGCAGCCAACGCCTTCTCTAATACTAATACATAGAGTAGGTCGTGGTACAGCAAACAAGACTATCTCTATATTTGCCACAATAACCATATTAAACACGATTTCTATTTTCTGGTTTTTTTTCCAAACAACCTTCGATGGGGGGGGGGGGGGGGGGGGGGCAATCAAGGACTATTTCGACGTCGGCGCAGACAGTGACTGCGACATTAACTTCATTAACCGTGTTAGACACGTGCGATTTCTATTTCATTAATATATCTGGAGTATCTGTCTACGAGAAAACAATTGCCTGCAGTTTTGAATTGTGTTTTAATCGCGACACAGTAGTAGGGACTCTCATGTCTAATAGTTGAGTTCTCTTTTCGTTGTTCCAATTAAGTGGGTGCTTGGTCGAATGGTTAGAACACTGGGTTCATGTGCGGTAGACCTGGGTTCGAATCCGCAGTCGTTAATTTTTTTTTTTACCCCGGACTAAAATAATATCCTCATCTACTCTGTCGTGGTGACAGCACTAGCCATGTTGCCTTAATATTAAAAAAAAAAAAAAAAAACAAGTAAATGGGTAAACCATTTGATAATTAAATTTGACCATTTCGCATACTTATGATTGCATTGTTAAACTTTCCGATTGCATGGTTACGCTGAAATTTTATAGATTTTCATTTTTTTTTTTCATTTAGATTTAGTTATTTCATCTGTGTTGGAATTTTAAGCTGTGCTGTTTACAATGGCGTTCATTTCCTAATTATGGTTTTTTTTTTTCCTGTGTTCGTTTGCTTTTCAAGTGTTTTTTTTTCTCCCAACTACTTCAATGAGGAAAGAGTTGTCGGTGAATTTGGGGGGGGGGGGGGGAAGGGCAAACTATTAACTGAGATAGCTTTAAGTCACAGTAACTGCTTTACCCACTTAAAGTAGCAGCAGCAGTAATAGTTTTGTTACACCAGGGCTGTTACCACCATAGTGCTCTCATGTGAAGACCGCCGGTAAGGTTATGGCGTTCTTCTGTCGGCAAGTGAAATATACATCCTAACCTGACCAGTCTGTGGCGACAGCACTAGCCATGCGGAACCAAATCTTCTGGCTCACGACTCTCTGTCTACTCATGGTAAACGCAGATAGCAGTGACATTATTTTAGTAGTTGTACTGGTACTTGAAGGATGATGTGGTAAATATTACACTAGCCCTATTCACTACCTTTTACAATTCCTGCTCCCTATTTTAGTCCAGATGGACAGGGATGTCAATGTCGGTTACAGCAACAACAAAATATCGTCAGTTAGTGATTTTCAAATCCTTCGAAGAGGGAGAGAGCAGTAGTCGGTGGAAGAGGGGAGGGGGTAATGACTTAAATTTAAGAGAAATTAAAGAGCTTTACACTTGATTTTCAAGTTCTCATTGCCTAATTTGTTTATATTTTACTAATGCTACCTCCGCTTTTCTATTTTTTACGACTTACTTTGTTATTCACAAGTACAGTTGTAGCTTTACTTCGGTCCCCTATAAAAAATACAAATGGCTTTAGCATGTGATAACCAAATAACCATTTTTGTTACCTTGCTAATAACACCATTTAAACGACCACTAATATAAGGACACAATTATAAGGTGCGTGTTCTAAAGTTGGAAAACCAGACTATCGCTATATCCGTGCAGAGAATGATTGCCACATTAACTGTATTAGACACGTGCGATTTCCATTGTCTTTCTTTTCCAAAAACCTTTGATGAGGGAGATAGTAGTAGGTGGATTTAGTTGTGGTGGTGAGCGGGGATCAAAGACTATCTCTATATCTGAGCAGACAATGATTGTATTAGACACGTGCGTTTTCTATTTTCTTTCATTTCCATTTAGCCAAACTATGCCACAGCAACGCGTGGCCGGGTACAGCTAGTATATATATATATATATATATATATATAATATATATATATATATATATATATATATATATATATATATATATATATATATATATATAGATAAATCATAAAACCCTTTCTGTATTTCGTGTATTATTCGTGAATGAAGCTCTAACTCCTCTCAATTTATGATGACAACTGCTGCTCTGCGTCCAAATCTCGGACACAATTTTTGCTGTTTTAAAGCCCCATCCTGACTGTTGCCGGGGGCCTTAATATAACCCAACATATGGGTTAAAAGCCGTTTCGACGACCTGTGCCCAGGTAATCCAAATGGTGGCTCTTTGTGTCACCGGGTGTTTATCGCTCTGTGTGATGTCCTGGTGGGGTTGAGCGTTAGTCAGTCAGTCAGTCTAAACTATGACCGATACACTGGTTACATTTGTATTTGCCCCTATGACTGTAATGATTAATTTAACAGTCAAATTGGCCCAGGTTATTGTGCATTTCTATATTTTTTGCTACAATGAGTTAAAGTAAACTTACGCTGGAGTTATATCCCTTTGAATTTAATTTTTATGTTATTTCCTTAAAAAGAAATTGCTTTTTAATTATTTTTCTCTGTGATCTTTCTTGAAACCAGATATCTGCATGTGTCTAGGACTAAGCATTTATCAATCTCCCTAACTATTAAATACTGTTATTAGTTTTATATGGAATGCCTCAGGTGCACTTACACTGATTAAAGATACGGCAGTGACGGAGACAAAGATGAAGGAGAAGATGGGTTATTAAATGCAGGTTTTTAGTTAGACTAATATATAATTATATATATTTTTGCAAAATAGTCAGATAACAGGTCGTAACTGGTAGTTCTAATATTAGCTATATTTCAAAAATAAATATAACGCAATAATGGAAACACCATATCCTAAACGACTTGGCTCTAGAATTCCCTAGACAAACAGCGACGGATACTAACGGATTATAAGACCTCTTCGGGGATCTTGGGGGAGAACATATAAACGATATTTTGAAGCAGACATTTCCTTGTGATGAAAGACTTCCTCTAAGTGTGCAGAACTAGCTGGGCTCTGGTCGCTTATCTCCCGGGGTCTTGAGCAAACACTCGCACGGGCATTCTTGTGACATTGACCGATGGAAGGCGGAAGTGTGTGCAGGGAGGATATTACAGCAATACGATTGTGTAAACGTCACAATAGTGGCTTGATTATTTGTTGATTGTGGTGTTGAGTTTCTTATGTCATTAGACTTGTCTTTTTGTTTGTGTTGTTTGTGTTGATTACAACTCTTGAGTCTTGTTTGCTGGTTATATATGTGCGACTTATCTGGTGATTTTACTTGTTTAGCACCCAATACCTTTATTATTATTTTTTGGGATCGTGTGATGTATGTTGTTAGTTGATTATAAATGTATTTTCCTGTGTGTTGATTACACCCTTTGAATCCTGTCTGTTGATTGTACATGTGCGACTTATGTTGTGATTATACATGTATAGTTCTCTAAAATCTTGATTTTTGTTGTTGTTGATTATAGTATATAGTTTGTTAGTTGAGTATAAGAGTATCTTTCTTGTGTTGATTATACTTCTCAATCTTGTTTGTTAGTTAAACGTGTACGTGTGGGACCTTTGTGGTGACAATACTTATATGGTACCCAATACCTTAAGTTAATTCTTGACTGTGGGGCGTAGTTTAGTAAATCATAGATTTAAAAAATTCGCCGCTTTAAGAAAACAGTAAAATCTATACAATGAAAATTATAAAAGCATAAGGGCGTAGGAAATCTGAGGCCAAATTAAAAAAAAAAAAAAGTATTGTTGATCCGCACAGGAGTGTTCGAGAAATGAGTTGAAGTGTGAGAACACTACTTTTGAAACGCACTACATTTGCCTATTCTGTACACAACGTTGCAGAACCCCAACGTTTTCAACTGTTTTTTTTTTTTAAATTTAACTTGCCATCATTACGTTCAGTAATTCGCTCTGGCTATGACAGACTAAATGTCTTCTTCTGCCTTTCTATCCCCCAATGGAGCATAGGCCCTCAACCAACTCACGCCAAGTCGTTCTATCCTTCGCCATTGCATGGAGCTCTCCCCATGTCCTCCCAATATTTCTAACCTCGTTCTCCAGCTCTCTTCTCCATGTGTTTTTTGACCTTCCTTTATTCCTATGCCCCTGTGGGTTCCAATACAAAGACATTATAGTAATGCTATTCTCCTGTTTTCTCAGTGTGTGTCCTATCCAACGCCAGCGTCTTTTCCTCACTTCCTGATCCACTGGAGCCTGTTTGGTTCTCTCCTAAAGTTCTACATTAGTTATTATATCATACCATTTTATTCCCTCTATTCTGCACAGGCACCAGTTAATGAATGTCTGTAATTTATTAGTAATTGCCTTTGTTGTTCTCCATGTTTCCGCCCCATACAATAGTACTGATTTGACATTAGAATTAAAATTTTTTAGTTTAGTATTTCTTTTAATTTCTTTTGACCTCCACAAATTCCCTAGTGCTATGAAAGCCCCTCTTGCCTTTTGTATTCTTATTTTAATCTCTAGCGGTTCCTCCATCTTTATCTGCATTACTGCCTAAATAGGTGTACGACTCCACGTCTTGGAGTGGGGTGCCATTAAGAGAAACCACATTACTATTTGCCTGATTTATTCTCATTATCTTTGTCTTTCCTTTATGGATTTTCAGACCAAGCTGCTGTGATCTCGCATTAAGTATATTTAATTTATCTTGCATCTGATTCCGTGAATGGGACAGACGAGCAATATCATCAGCGTCCAATCATCAAGCTGTTTTGTAGGGATGAATCCATAGTGTTAGCAGTTACTCTTTTCATAGTCCAGTCTATAGCCAGTAAAAAGAGAGGCGACAAAAGACATCCCTGTCGCCTATTTCAAATGCATCTGCTTTCCCTCATGAAGAACTCGACATTTCATGTCTTTAAATGTTGCCTTTACTAAGTTGATAATTTTCTGTGGGATTCCATAGTGTCCCATCAATTTCCAGAGAGATTCCCTATCTATGCTGTCAAAGGCTTTTTCATAGTCTATAAATCCAACGTAAAATGGTGAGTTCAGTTCAATGCTTTGCTCTATTATAATACGTAATGTGGCTATCTGATCAGTACATGATCTGTTTGACCGAAAACCTGCCTGCTCATCTTTTAGCATTTTATCAATAGCATCTTTTAATCTTTCCAAAATAAGTCTACTTAATATTTTTCCATGAACTGACAGCAACATAATTCCTCTATAGTTTTCACACTCTTGTAGATCACCTTTTTTGGGCAGTTTCACAAGATATCCTTCTCTCCAGTCTGCTGGTATTTCTTCGGTCTCCCAGACTTTACTGAATAATCTATGTAGCAATTCTGTTGATGTGTTTATGTTGGTCCTGATGGCTTCAGCTGGGATACCGTCTGGGCCTGTCGCCTTTCCTTCCTTGAGAAGATTTATAGCTTTTCTAATTTCCTCTTTGGATGGTATCTCACAGTTGATATCCGGTTCAATTTCTAAAGGCTGGATATCTGGGGGAACCTCTGGGCCTGGTCTAATTAGAAGCATTTCAAAATATTCAACCCATCTGTCCGTTTGATCTTTAGTGTTAGTAAGTACCTTTTCTTGACTATTTTTGATTGATCCAGATGGCTGACTATATTTACCTACTAATTTTCTTGTGTTACTGTAAAGTTCTCTGAGGTTTCCTTTTGCTGCTGCTGTCTCTGCTTCTTGTGCTAGATCATTTAGATATTTCACTTTATCTGCCCTTATATGCCTCCTAACTTCCTTGTTGGCTTCTGTGTATTTCTCCTGAGCTCTAGCTTTAGCAGCTCTAGTTTTGCTATTGTTTAATTCTGCCATTTTACTTTTCCTATCTTCAATCAGTTTAATGGTTTCTGGTGTTATCCATGCTTTATGTTTCCTTTCTTTCTTGCCAAGAACTTCTACGCAGGATTCATTCCAGATTCCTTTGATCTGATCCCTAGACTTCTGTGTTGACATCTTCAGCTAACTGCTGCAACACCTGGTACTTATTAGAGACCGTAACTGAGAACTGTTCCTTAATTTTTTTATCTCTGAGAAAGCCTACATTATATTGGTTTCTATGATTATAAGATGTTATATATCTTTTTAGTTTCAACTTGATTTTACTTACCACCAGGAAATGGTCAGTAAATACATCGGCACCTCTGAAAGCCCTAACATCGTAAAGGGATGATCTAAACATTTTGTTAATACATATGTGGTCAATTTGATTAGTTGTCTTATGGTCTGGTGATTCCCATGTTGCCTTGTGTATACTTTTATGGGAAAAAATACTTCCACCAATAACATACTGGTTACCTGCACACAAATTTGTGAACAATTCTCCATTTTCATTCATTACTCCTAGACCATGTTTCCCCATAATTTCTTCATAACCTGTGTTATCTGATCCTATCTTAGCATTCAAGTCACCCATCAAAATTTTTAAGTTGCCCTTTCTTTCATTATTTATAATATTTTGAAGCTGCATGTAAAATTCTTCCTTAACAGATGCATCTTTATCATTTGTTGGTGCATAACACTGTATAACCGACATGTTCACCTTCTGTTTAACTGTTCTAAAAGATGCTCTTATTATTCTGGGACTCACAGCTTCCCATTCTATTAGTGCCCTGTCTGCTTCTTTTGATAGCATCAGGGCCACTCCTTCACTGTGCGGCGAATTTTCCTCTGTGTGTCCTGAGAACAAAATAGTTTCTCCTGAATTTAGAATACTTTTCCCTGCCCCAGTCCATCTAGTTTCACATAACCCTAAAATACTAATTCTATAATGTTTCATTTCCTTTGCTACTTCCATTGTTCTCCCTTTATCATAGAGAGTTCTAACATTTCAGATGCCAATTCTGGAGGTTTTCCTAGCTGAGAGGAGGTACGTCAACGATCCGGACTCCTTACGGCTTTCTCCACACCGTGTCATACTTCTTCTATTTGAAGAGCCTCCCCTCATCTTGGTTGGCTGGGCTTTACTTGCTTCTCTTTTTGACTTATCCATGGTTGGTTGGTTTTTGTGGCTATGGTTTTTACAGGGTGAGGTAGCCAACCTCAAGCCCAAGCCTACCCTTAGTCGCCTCTTACGACATGCCTGGTAGGGTGCAGTGTCACTATTCTTTGCTTCCCGTGAGGGCCCCGGTGACACACAGGCGAGACTAAATGTAAACAACGATTATTCAACAAAAGCGAAACAATTCCCTAAACATACCTGTCATATGATTACTACAATCAGTGACTTACCCTTCACACTGAAAGTACATAAACTTTCCAGCTCAATAGTTTATATACACTGTTATTAATCTGTGTACCCAGGGAAAAACCCGAAACATTATTTGTTCCCCCTTGTGTGTGCGAGTGTGTGTCTTTGGCAGGTAGTGAGTTTGACATTTGGAAATGCCATATATGGATTCTCTCACTACTGCGTCGATGTTTCATAGTTCACTGCACGTACTCTTTTATCACAAACTAGTGGCGTCGGGGTGCACAGATGTGCAAGAGGCGCGTAAACACTTGTGCACAAAATGTGTAATGAGGACACGCCCCCCCCCCTTTTTTTTTCTCCCTCTCCCGCTCCCCGTATTTAATTTACAACTGGTCCCCATTACCGAGTATAGACTTCGGTCCTTTTCTCTTTGTTCACCCCATCTTGAGACTCCGAAATTTCGTCGAAAAGGAAGGGGGGGGGGGGGGGGGGTTCCCGGGACAGTCCATTAGCATGGGGCTGTTAGGGTATGGAATGAACACAGACTGACACAAAAACTAACACTACGCCACCCCTCCCCGCCATAAAATTGGACTTTCCGAGAACTCCCCAATAAATCTCAGTCCCTGAGATAGGATGAAGAAAATAAAATTACTAAGACTTCTCTTTTATGTTTGTGTTTACAAATCTCCTATAATCTCATATACATTACTGCCATTTACAAAATTTAAAAAAGGAATAATTATTATAACTATTACCATTACTCCCTTAAACAAGTTTTAAGGCTCTTGATTTCCTGTCCGGTGGAGTAATACGAGAAAGTTGAGGCCTGGCTTCAACGTTTTCTTTGCGTGGTCCCTCCTGGCATTTAACACCTACCGTCGGGCGAAGCAAAGAGCAAACTTGCAACCACTTCTCTTTGACCCTATTTCAAGACCCTTTTCCACGCACTAAGACTTAGTGGGCATATAGGGCTAGACCTATATTTAGAGACCAATCAGGACTTGGTGGGTAATGTCGTCAGAATCATTTGATGCGTGGTCGACGTGGAATCCAAAGTCTTTTCTGAAAAAATAGCCTGGCTGGGCCAGGATACGAACTAACCACCTTCTAATCCGCTGGCAAGCGGCTAGGCGCTACACATTGTGGCTTATGGCCCTACTGCAAGCAGATTATTATTAGTTGTTTCTGTTGTTACATTCTTGAATCTTGGAACTTGTGACATTGTTTTGTTTCTGTTGTTACATTCTTGAATCTTGGAACTTGTGACATTGTTTTGTTTCTGTTGTTACATTCTTGAATCTTGGAACTTGTGACATTGTTTTTCCCCATTGAAATTTCTAGATGGGGCCACGCTATTTGTGGACATCTTTACTAGACAAACAAAATTGACTTCCAAAATAGTTTTAGAAATTAGATCTTCTCGAAAATAACGTTTGCGCTTACAGTTGCAGACAGCGGGAAATGGGCACCGGTGGCAATCCTTCTCAGTTTAGACTGTCATCGCGTGACAAGCTAATCCTTGGGTTATATAACATGGCTTCATTCATGAAGTTACTCCACTCTAAAGGATACACTCCCATTGGTCTACAGTTTACACGGTCACTATTTTGTAGTATCCCATTATAACTGTGCCATCTGGCTCAACTGTTGAACTGAGTTTCCTGGATTTGCAGTACTTTCTTATTAGCCGACCACAAAGAGGGGAAATCTACAGGTTACGGGGCAGCCAAATATTCCAATGAGTGGAAGATTAAGCGTATAAGTTTGGTTAGCGTTTCGGTTAGGTAAATTGCGCGAAACCCTTAGCCTTGGAAGAGACCCTCTAAAGCACAGAAAACACGGAAAACGCGCTCTTACCCCCCTTTAAAATATTGGACTGTCCTATGACGTCATTTGTAGTGGGCTAAAAAGAAAGCACCGACTTGCATTGCAGATATGGAATGGTAAAACTAAAAAAAAAAGGAAAAAAATATATAACATCAATGCATACATATAACTATCTATAGTCTGTTTCGAAAGTCCTGTCCACATTTCAAATTATGTTAACTCTGTAATCGCTAGTTGTAAGTTGTTAAAATTTGGCATGACGTCTGTTGTTAGTCGTGCCCATCCAAGAATAACAAAATTATAATAAACAAACACATGGGTTTTGCTTCGTCTTATTCAGTACGTTAAAATATAAAAAAAATAAAACAGACATTGATTCAGAGCAAACAATCAGCATAATTGCACACCTTTCACTCTCAGTTGGTAATCGCCAGGATTAGTCTCCCGTGAGTGGCGAATATTTAATGGAATGCTGTATAGGTTATCAAAATAGTCAGCCCGTGTGGCTGCACATGCAAACTCATTTCCTGACAATCCCTATGCCTTAATCAATAACTGTGTGTGTGTGTGTGTGTGTCTGTGTGTGTGTGTGTGTGTGTGTGTGTGTGTGTGTGTGTGTGTGTGTGTGTGTGTGTGTGTGTGTGTAAGGTATACACACATTGTTAATTAAAGAAAGGTCAAAAAAAAAAAAAATCACCGCTTTAAGAAAACAGTGCCACCTATGCAATTGTAAATTATCAAATGGTAATGACAAAATTTAGGGCCACATGCAAACTTTCTTTGCTGTGTGTTCCTTTTATTTCTCTACCGTTATTCTCTCTAATAGTACGCACTAGGGCATTCTCGTCTGAGGTTACCCTTCATTAAATTAAACATTTTTCTGTGTGTTGTTTTCACCTTTTCACTAGCTGGTGCGAAGTTGGTTTACAGTTCTTGTTTTGGGACAACAACAGTAGACCCACTGCACTGCTCCAACAGACATTTGTTTAGAGACAACAAGAATAGATCAACTGCACTGCTCCAACAGACATTTGTTTAAGGACAACAAGAATAGATCAACTGCACTGCTCCAACAGACATTTGTTTAGGGACAACAAGAATAGATCAACTGCACTGCTCCAACAGACATTTGTTTGAGGACAACAAGAATAGATCAGCTGCACTGCTCCAACAGACATTTGTTTAAGGACAACAAGAATAGATCAACTGCACTGCTCCAACAGACATTTGTTTAGAAACAACAAGAATAGATCAACTGCACTGCTCCAACAGACATTTGTTTAAGGGCAACAAGAATAGATCAATTGCACTGCTCCAACAGACATTTGTTTAGAAACAACAAAATAGATCAACTGCACTGCTCCAACAGACATTTGTTTAAGGACAACAAGAATAGATCAACTGCACTGCTCCAACAGACATTTGTTTAGAAACAACAAGAATAGATCAACTGCACTGCTCCAACAGACATTTGTTTAAGGACAACAAGAATAGATCAACTGCAGTGGCGCGGTGATTTCGGTCACAGGCATGAGGGGATGTTAAGTCTGATGTGATGTGTATAAGGAGATATTCCGTACCCCACTCGGGCGCCAGTCCTTCACTGTTCTGGTTTTATGGAACCTCATGCAAGACTCCTGTTGCACGTCCCCTTCGTGCGCCACGGATAATTTTTCAAATGAGCATTAACAGAGTTGGCAGGGGATCTCGGAGCTGGCGGCCCCTAGAGGTGTAGAGTCCTTTCTGGCTCTCACCAACCCGCCCCCAAACGCATGGGTGAAAAGTAACAAAACTCAAGGACTGCTTGCTAAATGTACCATCAAATGACAACTCTTGGTTAAAATTCGGGAGCGAATGGAAAACTGTGCTGCTGAGACTCAACCCTGACCGAGAGATTTACCCGCAGCCAAGACGAGTAACATCTCTTGTGGGCGACTTCTTCCAGCAAGATCCCACCTACGTACATCCTCTGTCAATCCTCAGTGTCGTCGTCACCGCGCTGAGGTACACCATGGCAGCAACTATTCATATGCTGGCTTGAAAACAATGTCCGACAAAGTTACACCCCACGGCACACATGCAAGCTCAAAGTCCGATGATCATAACTCGTACCGATTAGGAAAAGTCTGAATGTCCGTATCCACTGGTCCAACTCGCCCGAGTGTTGGGACCAAACAGGTGAAGCCACGCCTGACGCATTTTGCTTCCCCATTCTGTCGTGCTAAGGGCACAGCTGAAACAACGTTAAAGGTGTCTAACGTAAGATGAAAAAGAATGTACCTATTTGTGGGGCCACAAACGTCCTAGACCTGCGGGCTGTTCCCCGCTAATCTCCGGAGAGCGCAGCCTTGTAGCGCGGGAAGCTCAATACACGGTTGTGAGGTTAAGCAGTCATGGGCAGGACGTGACGATTCCTTGGGTGAGCCCAGAACCAGAGCATCATGTGTCGGCTCTGCATTTATGGAAGCCTCCTTGGATGGCGGGGAATGCCCATGATCTGCCCCTGCCTTCCCTTGAGGGCTGAAAACTCTACATAGAGCTGCCTTAAGGACGACATGCCGGGGGCCACACTTGTTAAAAGTCAAAGAGGACACCACACAAATAAGGCAACATCTCGACCCACACAAAACAATGGCCACAGTCAACCTAGAAATAGGCTTGACGTCTTCCTCCGAAGTCGGAGTACATCTGCCGGAGAGGCGGGAAACGAGTACTGCAAACAAATAAGCCAGTAAAACGGATGTACACGCAAAACTCAGGTCAAGGTAAAAGCCAAATGTCCATTTTGGACGAACAACCGTGACTTACCGCCGAAATTCACAGCCCGTGAACAAGAAGAAGAAGAAGAAGATCAACTGCACTGCTCCAACAGACATTTGTTTAGGGACAACAAGAATAGATTAACTGCACTGCTCCAATAGACATTTGTTTAAGGACAACAAGAATAGATCAACTGCACTGCTCCAACAGACATTTGTTTAGAAACAACAAGAATAGATCAACTGCACTGCTCCAACAGACATTTGTTTAAGGACAACAAGAATAGATCAACTGCACTGCTCCAACAGACATTTGTTTAAGGACAACAAGAATAGATCAACTGCACGGCTCCAACAGACATTTGTTTAAGGACAACAAGAATAGATCAACTGCACTGCTCCAACAGACATTTGTTTAGGGACAACAAGAATAGATCAACTGCACTGCTCCAACAGACATTTGTTTAAGGACAACAAGAATAGATCAACTGCACTGCTCCAACAGACATTTGTTTAGAAACAACAAGAATAGATCAACTGCACTGCTCCAACAAACATTTGTTTAAGGGCAACAAGAATAGATCAACTGCACTGCTCCAACAGACATTTGTTTAGAAACAACAAGAATAGATCAACTGCACTGCTCCAACAAACATTTGTTTAAGGGCAACAAGAATAGATCAACTGCACTGCTCCAACAGACATTTGTTTAAGGACAACAAGAATAGATCAACTGCACTGCTCCAACATACATTTGTTTAGAAACAACAAGAATAGATCAACTGCACTGCTCCAACAAACATCTGTGAGAAGCGATTATTTGGGTGAGGGGTGGGAAGGGGTTGCTGAATTGAAATACGTTAGACCGAAAGGTGTAGACACCACAGCCTAACTGTAAACCACAACACAGTGTTTCAGCATTCTGTTTGTTTTGAAAAAGAAAAAAGAAAAAGAAAAACTAAAGAATTTAAAAAAGAAGAGGTAGTACAAGTAGTAGTAGTAGTAGTAGTAGTAGTAGTAGTAGTAGTAGTAGTAGTAGTAGTAGTAGTAGTAGTAGTAGTAGTAGTAGTAGTAGTAGTAGTAGTAGTAGTAGTAGTAGTAGTAGTAGTAGTAGTAGTAGTAGTAGTAGTAGTAGTTCAAGTATTAGTGGTAGTAGTAGTAGTAAATAAAAGTAGTAGTAGAGTAGTAGTAGTAGTAGTAGTAGTAGAAAAGTAGTAGAAAAGTAATAGTAGTAGAAGTAGTAGAAGTAGTAGTAGTAGTAAAAAGTAGTAGAAAAAAGAAGAAGAAAGAAGAAGAAAGAAAAGAAAAGAAAGAAAAGAAAGAAAGAAGAGAAAGAAAGAAAAGAAAGAAAGAAAGAAAGAAAGAAAGAAAGAAAGAAAGAAAGAAAGAAAGAAAGAAAGAAAAAGAAAGAAAGAAAGAAAGAAAAAAAAAAGAAAGAAAGAAAGAAAAAAGAAAAAGAAAGAAGAAAGAAAGAAAGAAAGAAAGAAAGAAAGAAAGAAAGAAGAAAGAAAGAAAGAAAGAAAAAGAAGAAAGAAGGAAGAAAGAAAGAAAGAAAGAAAGAAAGAAAGAAAGAAAGAAAGAAAGAAAGAAAGAAAGAAAAAGAAAGAAAGTTAGACAAAAAAAAAAAGAAAGAGGCAAAGGAGGGAAGAAGCAACGAAGGAAGTAGAATAAGCAAAAGAAGAAGAAGAAGAAGGAGGAGGAGAAGGAGAAGGAGAAGAAGAAGAAGAAGAAGAAGAAGAAGAAGAAGAAGAAGAAGAAGAAGAAGAAGAAGAAGAAGAAGAAGAAGAAGAAGAAGAAGAAGAAGAAGAAGATGATGATGATGATGAAAAAAAGAGAACGAAAAAAAAGAAGAAGAATTAGAAAAAAAGAAGAAGAAGAAAAAGAAAAAGAAGAGGGTTAAGAAAAAAAAAGGAAAGAAGAATTAGGAAAAGTTAAAGAAAAATCAAAAGCGAAGAAGAAGAAAAAAAGAAGATGAAAAAAGAAAAAGAAGAAGAAGAAAAGAAGAAGAAGAAGAAGAAGAAGAAGAAGAAGATAAAATAATATTTGCTTTCGCATGCGTTTTCAAATTAAAAAAAAAAAAAAACGAGTTAAATCCGCGACGAGTCAATTTGTTATTTAATTACATATCAGCTAAACGCCTATTTTAATTAACACACAGTTTGATGCCTAAACGCCATCACACGTCACGTTTGCGGTGATTTTCTGTCCCTAATTTAGATCTCTAAGATTATTAAATTCTGCAAACTTATTATGTTTCTGTCTGTCTGATTTATGAAATTAATTTGCCAAATTATTTCCAGCAAGTTAAAAATATCTACTGTCAACATGTGGGGAATACATTTGCTGTGGAGGAATCTGTTTCTCCTCCATCCGCCCCGCCTTGCATCCCTCCCCCACGCTCGCACTCGTACACACAAACACCACATACAAGTTAGAGAACTCACACCCATGCCAAGATGGCGGGCAAGAGGGCAGACGCAACGAAAACGTCGGAAGGTTCAGATACCTGACAAAGTGTCTTAAGCGTTCTTAGTAGACCCTTGGCCTTGTTTAAGTACGTACTAGTAATTCTATTATTGTCTATCATGCTTGTGTTCTCAGCACTGTATTTTTTCGGTAATGAAACCTGGTCAGCTTATTCTCACCAGTAGAAATGACTGAATAGTTTTCACATTCAAGGTCTAAGTGGAATACTTATTACATTAGGTGACATGGCAAGATCATAACACTAAGGTATAACACTAAGGTATATCACTAAGTACTGAGAAAAGCAGGTACTTCAACACTTTTCTCAATGCTCTGTCTATAACAGTTTTTGGTGTCTGGGTCACACATGGAAAATGAAGGATACCAGAGTTTATATGGACATCCTCTATGGTGAATTCGACGATGTGATTTCAGACCCTGTAACGACATAAAGATGTTTGTGAGCAGGACATGAGCGATACAAAATGTAAGATAGATTCATAAGAGCCTAATGCCACAGATGGTGCTGCGTGAAAGTTGCAAATCAGAAAATGAACAAAAATGAGGAAAGAAGTGATTGCAGAAAGGAGGAGAGAGCTTAGTATCTCAGAAGACGCACACTCAGCTCATATTATGTTAGCTTTATTCTTTCTTTTGTCCATTTTCTATTTTGTTCTGATGGGTGTCACAGTTTATCTGGCTATCAGTATCCAAGCTATAAAATGCTCGGTTGCAGGGTATGTTTTGATATTGTGGAGACTCATAATATTAGTGACTCCCCCAACCAATCTTCGTCTTGATCGTTCTGTGCATCTTTGTGTTTCTACTTTCATTTTGTACCCTCTCTTTTCTGGCATCATTGGATTCATCATCATCATCATCAGGTGCCTTGCCGACTGCCGTGGGCGATCATGCCTCTGCATAATCCACGATCTCCTGCAGCATGAATTAGTTCGTGTGCCGACACACCTCCATGCCATGCAACAAGACTGTCAAGCATCTTCTCTCGTTGTCTTCCTCTATCCCTCCTTCCACAGATCTTTCCAGTGGTCACAACATGTTCTGTTTTCCTACTTCTCATAATATGGCCGAAAAATGATGACTGTCTCCTTTTGATGTCTGTGATAAGTTGTCTTCGGGCTCCCGCCTCTTTCAAAACCTCTTGGTTGCTCTTTTTGGCTGTCCAATGTATTCTAAGCATTCTTCTGTAAAACCACATCTCTGAGGCCTTAAGAAATTGTTTGGCCTGCCTACCGATTGTCCAGGATTCACAGCCATATGTTAAAACTGAATGTATGTAGCAAGCAAGAATTCTTTTTCTAACTCTCAATGACCAGGATATATTGCACAAGATGTTCTTCATATTATAAAATGTTGTTTTTTCCTGTCCTATTCTGTTTCTTATCTCACTTATGCATCTTCAATCATTGGATTCATTCTGCTTCTTATCTCACTAATGCATCTTCAATCATTGGATTCATTCTGTTTCTTATCTCACTAACGCATCTTCAATCATTGGATTCATTATGTTTCCTATCTCAGTAATGCATCTTCAATCATTGGATTCATTCTGTTTCTTATCTCACTAACGCATCTTCAATCATTGGATTCATTCTGTTTCTTATCTCAGTAATGCATCTTCAATCATTGGATTCATTCTGTTTCTTATCTCACTAATGCATCTTCAATCATTGGATTCATTCTGTTTCTTATCTCAGTAATGCATCTTCAATCATTGGATTCATTCTGTTTCTTATCTCACTAATGCATCTTCAATCATTGGATTCATTCTGTTTCTTATCTCACTAATACATCTTCAATCATTGGATTCATTCTGTTTCTTATCTCACTAATGCATCTTCAATCATTGGATTCATTCTGTTTCTTATCTCAGTAATGCATCTTCAATCATTGGATTCATTCTGTTTCTTATCTCACTAATGCATCTTCAATCATTGGATTCATTCTGTTTCTTATCTCACTAATGCATCTTCAATCATTGGATTCATTCTCTTTAAATAACCAAACCATTTAACTCTTTTTGTCTGTGAACGTAATTATATGCGGTTTTTTTTTTTTTTAAATAGTACAAATGTTCTTGCATGATCTCATCCAGTTCACTGGCTTTCTACATCTAATTTCGCAGGTGGTTAGTTTTCTTTCCTATAATGGCAACACAAGTGGTCAAATCCCCGCTCTAACGGTGGACAATTTTTCTTGAAGCGTACGAGTCTCAGAAGTCTAACTCGCCCTGACCATGGCCTTTGCATATTTGTAGACAAAATAACACTAATGTCTGGTATGGGGGGGGGGGGGGGGGGGGGGGGACGGTGCAAACAACAGCGATAATAATGTTTCTGCTGTTTAAACTTAGACTCTTGTTGGTACTTTACGTTACAATTATATCCATCATTTCTTGCAGTGGTGTTTCACTTCAGCGATCAAAACTATATCGTCAGCGTAGCCCAGGTTGTTAACAATATGACCACTAACTGCTATTCTTGGAATACGATGTATGAATCTAGTTATTTCACTCTGTTGCTAGGCATATCCATTATCCATATATTTTATCGAGTGCTCTCGTCCACTGCAACACGGCGGCTACATATATATACATATATATTGTGATATCTCACTGACTGACTTTCTACCCCACTAGGACATCACACAAGCGATAAACACCCGATGACACAAAGTGCCACCATGTGGATGAGGATCACCGTGTAGAGGTCCCAGAAACCGCTTTCAGACAATTGGCCATATTTATGGCCTGCCTATATTGCAGCTCCTGGCAAAAGCCAGGGTGAGGCTGGTGATATCTGAAAAATATATGAATGAGTTAAATTATTTAAAATAATAGATATTACCACATCTAGTTTCACCCATCAGGACCATGCTACAAGCAAACCATTGCATAATCTACAGTTCCACCCAAACATACATGGACAGTGACATCATGTGACCAGGAGGGTACAAATTGTATTATTTCGTTGGCAGATCTAATTTCCGAGGACTTAGTTCTGCTTCCTATCATGAGATTGCCTTCGGGTAAGTGAGGTTTAGGATAGGCCGGCCGCCAGGGGAGACAACAACGAAAATATACAGTGATAAGCAGATGGGGTTGGACCTGTGTTTAGAACTCTACATTTCCAGACATAAAAAAAAAAAAAAAAACAGCCTATTTTTTACAGAACGTTGCAGAATCAACCGCAGTGTGTTTTAGATATTTAGGTTTACAAGGCTTTCAGCGCTCTGTACCATTATCGAAAGTAGCCAGAGCGGCCTGCTGTCAAATCCGCAGCAGTATTTAAGAGTTACGAAGCGCTAGCGTAACGTCTACTTCACAGATGCCGTCTGTATACCTTATATCTATTGCTATGTAATAATCCATTTTCTTCTTTTTTAGGATGAATTTTTATGTTATTTGAAGCCCCACCCTGGCTTTTGCCAGAAGCCGCAATATAGGCAGGCCATAAATATGGCCAGTTGTCTGAACGCGGTTTCTGGGACCTCTCCACGGCGATCCTCATCCACATGGTGGCACTTTATGTCATCAGGTGTTTATCGCTTGTGTGGTGTCCTGGTAGGGTAGAAAGTCAGTCAGTCAGCCGTATCCATTGCTATAATA
Source organism: Candidula unifasciata (assembly GCA_905116865.2). Lineage (NCBI taxonomy): Eukaryota > Metazoa > Mollusca > Gastropoda > Stylommatophora > Geomitridae > Candidula > Candidula unifasciata. Next base: position 385,674 of record CAJHNH020002524.1, on the reverse strand, counting down.
ATTAAGTTAGTACTTGCACTGGCGACTATTACAGATATCTTCAATTTCTGCAAGCAAAGAAATATCTCAGAGTATCCGAAGATAAGGAGCACCTTCTGCATGAAGCCCTAGACAGAGCTAAAGATCATAGACTAAAAAGAAGGTCTTAGTTGGCGCAAACTAAAGACACAATTAGACATGCATGCAGACTTGCAAACATTGGACGAAGAGAGAAGTTGGTTAGAATGCCGCAGTAAAAGTCAGATTTGGGTACATTTCCGATCACTCTGGGTCGTTAATGCAGGAACTAACCTGCGGAATCAGTTCAACGACTGATTCATGACGATTATCGCCCAGGTGATGTGATAATATTTACAGGTGGCGCTATGTTGAGAGGCAGACAAATCGCGTAGGGGTTCTTAGGAAAAGCTAATGGGTGTCGCTTAGTTTATCAAAGCCTGCCATATGACACCGCAATATCTAGCTCGAGAATGGAGGCGAAGGCAGTAGCTGCAGCATTTAGCTGGCTTGAGAATCAGCTGTACACACATGTCGTCATTGTAACTGTCTCACAGAACATGCTGAGAAATGCTGAGACCGAAATGAAACGTGAAGAGTGGCAAGCATCGCTTCAGCGGTTTCGCGTAGTTAGCGACTTTTGGATGTTTTTCTCAGGATATGCCGGTCTATTAGGAAATAAACCGACAGATAGGCTGGCTGGTTCTGCACACCTTGACGGTGAATTGGTGCATGCGACGCTAGATGTTGTAAGAGAATTTCGGGGCGACTGAACAGTGGAACAGTGTGGAAGCACAGATGGATCGTTATGGTCTGAAGAGAATGGTATTGCGAGGATTAACCAGGGGATCTGGTCGGTGATTAGCATTTACCTGAAAGCTGAGACGGATATACTCATACAATCACTTTGCTTTTAGAAATATTGGAATATGGACTGTGTGCTTGCTGTTGAAGATGGGAACGGAGCGCTTATGGGAATTTATTAATCGAAGACGCAGGAAGAATGAGCTACTCAAAACACAATGACAGACAGTGATGGGGAGTTGTAATGATATTGCCGACGATGATTATTTATTTTACTCTTGTTCCTCCTTATGTTGTTTCATTCGTTTTCTTCTGCTTCTTCGTCTTCGTATCCTGCTCCTCTATCGCCTTCTTTTCCCTTTCCCTCTCCTTCAGTTCAACCTCCTTCTGTCCTGTTCCGCTTTATCATCACAATTATTATTTTCAATAAATGAGTACTAGAATATTGTAGTTATTGATGAAGAGGCTGGTATTGTTTTTGTTGTTGTAACTACCACTATGACCCCCATAACGTCTCCTACTGTTTAAGTTGCCACTACTTTTACTAAATTTGTATTTCCACTCTACTCCTCCTAATAGTACTGCTGCTACATCTGCGACTACAAGTACAGCGACTAATATTACTACCTTTACTTATACCACTATTACTATCCCTATTGTTGCTACTACTACAGCTGCTGCTGCTACTGCTACAAAAACAACAACAACAACAACAACAACAACAACAACTACTACTACTACTACTACTACTACTACTACTACTACTACTACTACTACTACTACTACTACTACTACTACTACTACTACTACTACTACTACTTCAGCTACTAATACAATTACTACTACTTATACCACATGAGCTAATGTCACTATTACACTAAAACTAACCATAAAATCAGAATGTAATATATTCAGAACAAGCGACAGACAAATGACGAGGCTAGTGAAGGAAACGAGTGTGCGTCACTTGTTAGGACCTGAGACGTCTGATTTGTCCAGGATGCACTGCTTTTGTAGTCATGGCAACGTGGCCAGGAACACAATGGGACGAGATTGACTACGGCCCATGATGTTGTAATTATTGCCATTTATTGTTGGTGCTAGTGGGCAGAGCCGGGGCTCAATCGATACCAAGGGGATCGCGTACGTAAAGTGAAATTGAGACTGGTAAAAGGGGGGCTAGAAAGTTACCGGTGATGAGGAATCGAGTCTGCCATAGATTGATGTGGATTCGATATACAGTGCATAACGATTATTAAGACGATCTCGGATGTGGCGAATTTCTTTTGAGTAGAACAAATTGGTTATCGCCTGTAAATTCGTTCTTGCTAAACTCTTCTCTAAATAAGAGAGATTTGTGAAAAAGAATAACTATTTCTCGGGTACCGATGAATTCTCCTTATCAGATATGCACTGTATTACAGTTCCACTTTTTTGTTAATTAATTGCTAGAGGAGCATAGGTCATTTAACGCTAGGCTCAAATTTTGAAAAACCATACGCAGTCGGTTGGGTATGTCAACATCACGCCGGTCGCCTTTATTTCCCACTCACTACTAGACTTGTTAGGTCGTTTTCTTCTTCTTCTTCTTCTTCTTCTTCTTCTTCTTCTTCTTCTTCTTCTTCTTCTTCTTCTTCTTCTTCTTCCTCTTCCTCTTCCTCTTCTTTTCTTCTCCTCCTTTCTTCGGTCTTCTCTTCTTCTTCTTCTTCTTCTTCTCTTCTTCTTTCTTCTTCTTCTTCTTCTTCTTCTCTTCTTCTTTTCTTCTTCTTCTGCTTCTTTACTTCTTCTTTGACGGCAGGACAATCTTCTTCTTCTCCTTCTTCTTTCTTCTTCTTCTTCTTCAGTCTTCTTCTTCTTCTTCTTCTTCTGCTTCTTCTTCTTCTTCCTCTTCTTCTCTTCTTCTTCTCTCTTCTTTCTCTTCTTCTTCTCGGTCTTCTTCTTCTTCTCTTCTTTCTTTTTCTTCTTGATCTTCTCTTCTTCTGCTTCGTCTTCTTCTTCTTCTTCTTCTTCTTCTTCTTTTTCTTCCTTCTGCTTCTTTCTTCTTCTTCTTTTCTTCTTCTTCTTCTTCTTTCGTTCTTCTTCCTTCTTCTTCTTCCTTCTTTCTCTTCTTCTTCTTCTTCATTTCTTTCTTCCTTTCTTCTTCTTCTTCTTCTTCTTCTTCGTCTCTTCTTTTTCTTTTCCTCTCTGTCTTCTTCTTCTTCTTCTTCTTCTTTGTTTTCTTACTCTTCTTCTTCTTCTTCTTCTTCTTCTTCTTCTTCTTCTTCTCTCTTCTTCTTCTTACTTCTTCTTCTTTCTTCTTTCTTCTTCTTCTTCTTCTCTTCTCTTCTTCTTCTTCATTCTTTTTCATCTTCTTTTTTCTTCTTCTTTTCTTTTTTTTCTTCTTCTTCTTCTTCTCTTCTTCTCTTCTTCTTCTTTCTTCTTCTTCTTCTTCTTTCTTCCTTCTTCTTCTTCTTCTTCTTCTATCTTCTTCTTCTTCTTCTTCTTCTTCGTGTTCACTGGATGTAAAGTCTAACAGAATGCTCTGCTTCTTCATCGACCTCTGCACTATGTTTGGTTTTGTTCTGGAACTTGTTTAACGTGCACATACATTTTGATATATGTAATTTAGACTGTTGGAACCTCGCAGATACATCTGACTTTGGAGGAAAACCCATATTTAGTGGCCTCTCTCGAAATGTTTGTCAGGGGCGGTGGGTCATATCTACGCTCCACCCCCCCCCCCCCCTTCACCCCCACCCCCATGTAGTGTCCTAGAACTTACAAGTGGAATGTGTGGTCCCCACTGTCACTAAACAGGGTTATAAAGACAGCACACAATACAGAAACTGAACCTATTTTATGAGGAGGGTCTTGTTACTAAAAAAAAAAAATATAGTTAGCATTTAATTATAGAAAGGGGAACGGTGTTTACTATTTGGTCATAAACACAGTTTCATAATTATGATATGCAAGGTTCTATTCAGCTGTACGCTAATTGGCAGCAGACTCCTCTTCGTTGATTTAGATCGGTATGAGCCCCGACCTTTCAAAATGCAGTCAGAAATTACTTAATGTAACGTGTCTAGTAAAACCACACACAGGCAGAAGGGATTTTATGTCTCTTGTGGTAACTATCTGAGTCAGTCTGGTATTACGTGTTCAAACGAGCATCGAATGAAATAAGGAGCAAATGCAAGAACAAACAAAGATTATTTAAACAGTGTTGTTTTTAAAGGTCACTCAATTTGTACACATGCTTGTTGTACATTCGGCGCCTCCAAACAGTCATCTTTCATAAAGCAATCATAATTTTCTGATAATTAATTATGTTCTTAAAAATATACATAATCAGAACATAGAGTAAAACACAGAAGTCACCAGAGTAGATTGAATATTTTTGTATGATTGTTGTGATACTCTCAATTTTATTTCTATTGCATTTGCAGCTATCTTCGCACAGTTTACTGGTGTCACACAGTTAATTCTCTCAGTATAGAATCAACGTTTCACATCCACATTTCGTTTCATAAGTCCGTGTTAAATCTGTTACCGTTGCTGCACTACATTAAGTGGCTAGTAGTGGTAGTCGATTTTTACCCCACCAGTCATCACACAAGCGATAAACACCCGATGACACAAAGTGCCATCATGTGGATGAGGATCACCTGTGGAGAGGTCGCAGAAATCGCGTTCAGCCATTTGACAGTATTTATGGCCGGGCTATATTGCGGCCCCCAGCAAGAGCCAGAGTAGGGCTTCAATTAACGAAAAATTGCATCTCATAAGGAGTTAGTAGATAACCATGATGTACTGAGTGGTTGTGTTGATCGTCATAAAAGATCCCAGAATGGTCTATATCAAAATTTGAAGATAATTTTAAATGATAGTTTGATCTGTTCATCGTAGTAACAACTTCGAAAATAATTTGGATGCTGAAATGGGGGGGGGGGGGGGGCGCAGTGCTAATGCGGCTGTTTTACGTGTTATGATATGTGTTCTTAATTCAGGTCGAATCAACATTCCCACAGGCAAGATTGCGGGGAAAATGCACTTAAATTGTGAGTAGGGGAAAAGAGGGGTGTATATGTGTTTTCTCAGGCTGTATGATTTCCACACCTCCTCCCCACCCCCCGTCAACCCACTTTTCCTCAGTCCAAATATGTGAAAAAGAGGACGTACTCAAAACCCAGCTTGCTACAGAGACGATCAGCGTCTACGCATTACGAGATGTGGAGTCAAGATACCCTGTTCAACCCCAGAATCAGTTTTATTTGGAACAACGTAACAATTGCCCTAGCCTTGTGTAACTTGCAGTCGTGTGCTTCTAATGTGTTTATTTATTGCAGATTTGACTGAACTGAGACCAGTTTCAAACGATGGCACAAACCGAATGCTTCAACGAGACTTAGGCGTTAGCGCAGTCGATACGAGTCGTTGATCGAAACCGGGCGGTTTCTGGGGTTCACCCAGCGTCTAGGAAATTGGTACCAGAGTTGACACTCTGGGGTAAATGGAGGAACGTCGCTGTAGCTACGGAGTTACGTGCGAACGGCGACACAGGCGGACAGTTTCTTATCAGCTGTACGTACTGGTGGCAGAGCACTTATGGTTTATAAACCGTGTGCAATGACTTTGGTTCAAATCTCCCGACTTTACCTTTTTTACCGTTATTAAAATATACGCAGCTACACAACGGTACTTGATAATTGCAGTTTCAACCGATAAGATAGTTGTTTGGTTGGTAGAGTATCTTGCATGCTGTGGAATAGAGGCCTGTCCATTTCGGGTCTCTTTAACAACACAGCAGCAAGAACGAAAGACCACAAAATAGGAAAAGAACTGTTAGCTTATTTATTGTCCCTGCGGCTACTAGAAACCTTCGATTAATTAGACCAGTTTCCAATTTCAGCATCGCCCATCAGAACAGTGTATGTGTCTGGGCTGTAATTAAGTGTATTTTGAGATATGATCTTCACCAAGAGAACGGTTTTCAGTCCAAACATTGGGTTCAGGCCAGAGTTGTTAAAGGGCATATCCCTTGAACGTCAGAATGAGATATCTATCTAGAACACACATACGAGTGTGCATTTATGAATAACATTGTTGTTTTTTTTTTTTTTTGGCATTTCTCTGTGTACACTTCTCGCTTGATGTTTTCCGCGGTTACATTCTGTTCCCAGTATTTCATTTTGCTTAATCTAAGTGTTTTTCAAGACCCCAGTACCAGTTTCTGTTATGTTATCTCATGCTAGTTCAATCTGTTACCCTTTGATACAGCCTATTTTACAGTCTTTAAAAGTTATTTTTCTGAGTAGGCAAAAAACGGAATATTCAATATAAAGTGTGCTTAATGTTACATCTAGCTATGTATATACTGAAAAACACGTTTGTCTCAACAAATGCCTTAATTGACAGGTAGATAGAAAAGCAAACAGCTAGGCAGACGGGTACAGACAGATAGTCGGGCAGGCAGACAGATGGATAGAAACCGACAGACATATACAGACAAACATTTATATTTTAATAGGCAGACAAAAGAAGGTAAGAAGGTTAGTTTCTGGGTAGGTAAGTAGGTTGGTGTGTGTGTGTGTGTGTGTGGTGTGTGTGTGTGTGTGTATAGGAAAGAAATCAACCGACTGAACGATCGGACGGCCAACACGTTATTTAATTTACCAACAAATAGACGGAACAATGAAGAGAACAGAGCGTCACATAAAATTTAAATATGTTTTTGGCCTGTATTTTTCTTACCCCTGTGGGTTCCAGTGCAAAGATATTCAAGTTATATTGTTCTCAGATTGTTTCATTCTGGGTCTTATCCAAAGCCAGAGTCTTTTTTTCACCTTTTACTCCACTGTAACTTTTTATCACACCATTAATTCCTTTTATTCCACGCAGGCACGGGTTAATGAATCAACAGCAACATGGTAAATGGGCTTCAAACTCCAGAGGATCGACTTCCTTGCATTAGGTTGTATTCCCATATCGTTAAGTCTGTAACCCGAGAACGGCTATATGTTTGTCAATAGCACCACACTAAGCACATACTCTGTAGGTCCAGCGACGATATTCAGAACTCCCTGTAAAATTGCACTTTTTAAAACAGAAAGGATAATTTCGTAAACTGAACCTGCGACCTTCATTTCACTAGGAAAACAAGACCATCACGTCATGGAGTTATTGAAGCCTTGTTTAATAGTGCAATAATAATAATTATTACTATTATTATTATTGTGATTATTATTATTGTTATTATTTTGCCGAAAACAAATAACTACAATAATATATTTGGAATAATATTAAATGTATGAACAAAAACTTTTAAAAATAATTTCGTTGTATTGGTATATAGAGCCTGTCAGTCCACCCACACGTTACTGATTAAAAAATGGTGGGTGGGGTGGGGGTGGGGGCAGGAGTTAACAATTTCAAAGATTTTTTCCCCGGGGGGGGGGGGGGGGGGGGGGGCTAAACGGATATGAGAGCCCATATTCCGGCACCCTAAAAATGCATGAGAAAGAGAGAAATAATATGTGTTTCCATTTAACACAAAGAGTGTGACTAAATACAATTGGAATTGGTGGAAAGATCACCGATAGCGAAGGCAGAGATAGAGAGATGAATCGAGCAACATTGTTTAGGATATAATAGCTCAGCAGGAAATCCCCAAAAGCATGAAATCCCCGATAGCAGGAAATCCCCAATAGCAGGAAATCCCTGATAGCAGGAAATCCTCATTAGCAGGAAGTCCTCAATAGGACTTCATTTACAAGAATTAACACAGGAATGAAGAAACGAACTTAGTTTTCAATAGGTCATACACTAGCATGCAGGCACGTCTTGTATGCTGTCCATCCAAACGCTCATCATTTTATATAGAAAATGTTTTTTTTTTTTAGTTTAGAAAAGCACGAATGCCTACACCACTCATTATTGCAGACGGTTATGCTCCCCTGTTTCTTCTTCTTCTGCATTCATCCAAAGATGTAATTGCGTTGTGTCGGTTTACAGCATGGCTGCGATATTTGCACCTTTCCGCAAACACATCCGACTTCTACGGAATGTCTCTGTTTTTTGTGTGGGTCTGATTCTGAAACCTGCCTATATCCTATTTCTTATCATGGGTCAGTTTATCTTCTCTCCACTACCTGTGTGTCTGTCTGTCTATCTGTTTTCGTCGGTTGGTCTGTCTGTCTCCCTCCCTCCTTCTCTCTCTCTTTCCTCTCTCCCTCCCCCCACTCTCTCTCCCTCTACCTCGCCCTCAAATATTCAGCTTTTCATGTGTTCTGACCGTCAGTATTAATTATTATTTCATTAGGTAATTAATTTCATTTTTTAAATTTGTATTTTATTCTCTGTAAAATACCTCTTATCTCATTTCGAATCTCCTTCCCCAATCTTTCTTTCTCTGCCTATAAGACTCTCTTGTTTGGTCATTTTATCAGGAACATTTCTGTCTGACCCTGGTCTCACTTCCCCTATAGTGTACTGTCTCACAACTTCTCCACTTTTGCCTCTCAGGTGTACAGCTTCATGCAGTGCAGTTGCCAGGAAGCAACCAGCAACCGTATCCTGGTTACAGGTTCACTCATCTATCCATTTCCGGTCTGCTCTATCTGTGTGTCTTTTGATACAACAGTAGCATCCTGATGGCGAACACATATTTGCTCAAACAATTACGTGCCGTCTCCACAATGAAAGTTGGCTGCAGTGGATCTCCACACGTTCTGTCTCATGTGAATTATGTGTATCTATCTCATCTCTTGGTGTAGTCGTCCTATTTTTATCTTTGTTCACCTCTTGCTCTTTCTCATTGTCCTTTACCGTCCAGTATGGTTTTTAGACAAGTGTTGTGTCTTTTAATGTGGCCAAAATACTTTAATAGTCTCTTGTTTTTTCGTGACAGTGATTATCCCCCCACCTCCCCCCCCCCCCCAGTTCTTATTATTCCCAGAATGCCTTTGTTGCATATAATAACTCACGTGGAGGATGCTAATGGTAGTGATGATGATGATGATGATGATGATGTGGGAAGGGTGGGCGAAATCTATGGATTTCGGCAAAGATGATGAAACTGGACCAAGATAAGAAGAGGAAATACTGGCATAGTTCAGATGACCATGTATCTTAGTGCACTTGTATTCATGGCGAGGCGCAGACGCCGTCTGGAGGTGACAGGTTCAATTCCCGGCACGGTAACTATAGCTTTCGATTTTTATGTTGTCTAGTGTGTTCTTCTATCTTTCTACTTTTTTCTATGAGTGCCGTTCACAATACTTTCTGTTACTTGATTAATTCAGATGCTAGAGTACGATGGGAAATATACCCGATCACATTAAGGCGGTGGTTTAACCCCACGACCCCTCACTTTCTCCTCCCCGCCTTAATACTTTCTAGTCTTTTGGAGCGTGGATCGCGTGGATGAGCATAAGAATAACAATAATACTGTTCAAAAGGCAAACAAAGATAATAATATACAAAAAATATTATGATGTATATAAACATATATTCTCGTGAGATTTTTAAAGTATGGTTAATTAGTGACACTTTAATGCCCCCCCCCCCTCCCAACTCTTGAAGCCTCACCCCTCATCCCCCTTCATTTAAATATTATTGCGGTTGTGGGCGTTGGGACTTTACATTTTCTATGAGCAGAAGGATTGACGATGGCCTTCAGGTTGAAAGGTCCTGAGTTCTAGTCCTGGCGGAGCCATACTTTTTTTCCTTTTCTAAAAGACCTTGGCTCCTAAGTCCACCCAGCCTTGTATGGGTACCAGATATAGTCCTGGGAAGTAAAGGCGGTCGGGATAATGTTGACCTGTTCCAGGAGCCCCAGTCACCTGTGTACAAATAAGTGCGACGCTTCTTGAGTATCGAATCTTTGTAATTTTTGTTGTTGTTGGCGTTAACTTCGCCCAGAGAGAAAGAAAGCACTTACAAGAAAAGTAGGAATAGAAAAATGTCGCTGTCTACTCAGTCCAGAATCGTCGCCCAGGTAGCAGAACTTGAAAATAAACACGCAAGCAAACGGCGAGAAGAGGAGAAAAGAAGGAGCGGTTAACGCATTGACAATAAGGAAAACATGACATCCACGCAACATAGAAGAGGTCCAGCGATCCGATGATGCGTGAATGACGAAAGAAGTCACTCTCTTTCTGGGCCAGGAAACGTAAAATGAACCGTTACGGAAATACACCACAGGCACCGAACTATTTCGATCCGCAGACTGATCGTGCAATTTGTGTGTGAATTCTTGCGCCGTACATCCGCTTGTCGGGATCCTTCCACAGCTGAGCTGGCCATACAGGGAGCTTGTATTGTGTTTCAGATGATCCTGTTCAACTGTAGCAGGGTAATGGGGAGTCACGATAACATTCATTTTGATTACTCCATAAGAGATTTGTGTATTACAAGCCTAAGATGTCAGAACTGGTGCAGATACAAACCCCCAAGCCCCCTCCACCCCCCACACCCCAACCCTTTTTTTCTCTCTAATTGAACATTTATTATATTGGAAAGAGAAAGAGGGAGGTGGATCTTTGCCCCCCCCCTCCCGTCCCTTCCCCCACCCCTTCCCTGTTTTTTCACCAATTAAATATATATTATGGTGGAAAGAGAAAGAGGGGGTGAGTCTTTGTCCCCCCCCCCTCCCGTCCCTTCCCCCACCCCTTCCCTGTTTTTTCACCAATTAAATATATATTATGGTGGAAAGAGCACAGAGGGAGGTGGGTCTTTTGTCCCCCCCCCTCCCGTCCCTTCCCCGCCCTTCCCTGTTTTTTTCACCAATTAAATATATATTATGGTGGAAAGAGCAAGAGGGAGGTGGGTCTTTGTCCCCCCCCCCTCCCGTCCCTTCCCCCACCCCTTCCCTGTTTTTTCACCAATTAAATATATATTATGGTGGAAAGAGGAAGAGGGGGTGAGTCTTTGCACCCCCCCCCCCACTACGCCCCTTCCCCGCCCCCCGCCCCCTGCAAATGTGGTAGGTAGCTATGTAATCATCAATAATTTTTCATTAGCATTTCTCTGTCAAAGTATTTTATTTCATCTGTTTCTTGAGTCTTCCATGCTGTTTCAGTATGAATGATATATGTCAACAAACTGTCTAATTTGTCAGTGAGGGTTTAGTCAGAAAAACTTTGTCGACTTATAGGAGGAGATGGTCAAAACTTGATTATTATCATTTTAATTCCCTAACCCCCCCCCCCCCTTCCCTCCCTCCGCCTGCGCTTCAACTTTCCCCTTTTCCCCAAACTGTTACATAAAAATGTCACTCCCTTATCAGTCACAGAACAGTATCCAGTATTATAGGCGGCAATCCGGCTTGGCAGTTCCCAATAACTTGTTCGTATTCGAAGCATGAATCACTGCGGCCCCGCAATGGCTGCACCAACGCACTACTACGATTTAACTTGTAGCAGGGGCGCCGCAAAGTAAAGGGCGTTGGTCCATGTGTAGGTTTTGGGGCTGCATTCAGTGGAAAAAGAGTTATCACAAATAGGATTTGCAACCACTGTCGTAACACCGGTTTTTTACCTAATGCATTTTTGTTAATGTTATAAATTGTTTCATATTCTATCTAGATTGATTTAGATGCACCAACACAATAGGGAGACTCTACAAGCACCCACACATCTCTCTCTCTCTCTCTCTCTCTCTCTCTCTCTCTCTCTGTCTCTCTCTGTCTCTCTCTCTCTCTCTCTCTCTAAAAATGCATGCACGCGTAAACAAATACCTTATAAATTATATGTTCGTAAATATGGATACACACACATTGTGGCAATCTGCCATATGCACACTTACTTAAAAACACACACAAATTCTCTGTCTGTCTGTCTGTCTGTCTGTCTGTCTGTCTGTCTGTCTGTCTGTCTGTCTGTCTGTCTGTCTGTCTGTCTGTCTGTCTGTCTGTCTGTCTGTCTGTCTGTCTGTCTGTCTGTCTGTCTGTCTGTCTGTCTGTCTGTCTACACACACTATATTTCACGCACATATCCGCTCACATGTCGTCTCTGTGGCTAAGTCGATGCGAACGCTTCGTAATGCCGGAATGCCGGGTTCGATTCCAGATGTGGGTCATGCGCTTTGCTTTGGTTTCGACAGTGGTATCAACAAAGCCGACCGTCCAGGAAGCAATGGCAAACTACCAAACGTAAATTTGCCTAGAAAAACCACACAACAGTCAGGGGCTGTTGGGATTGGTTCTGCAACGTCATGTAAAGGATTTGCAACTAACCTTATCCGGTCACATATACACACAAACACAACCACACACACAAACACAACCACACACACGCTCACGGAGATAAACACATCACCCGATTGTTTCTGCCCCATTTAAGAGCACATTCCCCTCCACTGAGTACATAGGATTGCCCATGTTTTAGTGGGGACACTTTTAGACGGCGTCATACTACAAATCTGGGAGCTCCCAAATCTCACCTAACTCCTGTCTATGCTTACCGTCTGATTTCCTCCTGAATATTGATGAAGAGTTAAAGCTCTTTTCGCGCTATTTCTAGCCAGGCTGCCGTTTGATTGGTTGATATTATCAGTAGGGTTGAGGTGCTCGATGCTGTTGTTTATGTCCTTGTTGATCACAAATGAGAACATTAACGTTGATGGCGGGGACGCATTTGTTTCCTTGCGTTGGCTTTGATGTTGCACACACAAAACAACGGAAAAAAAAAAAACACGGAAAAAAATCGAAGCACACTGAGAAAGTCCGGATCAACAAACAGTGTCGTATTGTTTATAGGGAAAAAGAAAAAGAAAAAAGAAAAAAAAGGGGGCGGGGATGTTTCAGTGTTGTGCGATTCAAATTGCATCTTGTCTATGACAACGTATGGATACGAGCATTGGACAACCTATGAATCACTTAGCAATCATGAAAGAAGAAATGACTAGTCTATGAGCGTGTATTACAAAACAACTCCTGCGACATTGTTTTACAATTTAGTTTTACTGTTTGCTGTTTAAAACATAAAATCGCCACTTCAAGGCTAGTGACCCGTTTAATTTCCTTTGACTCCCGCTGATTTGCTGGTTCTGTAAAACCCCCTCTTGCCTTTACTGTTCAAATCTTATTATTTCTGTTAGGCTTTCCATCTTTTCCTTACTGAAGGAATACGTGTATGACTCCACATCTTGTAGTAGGAATCCACACGTTGGCAAGACCCCGGCTTGGGAACCTTTTTTTTTTTTTACTGGTACTGGTTGGCTACAGCGTCCAGCATCAGTGGATCCTCTATTCCATCTGAATACTGACTCTTTCGGTTTTTTTATTCAACTCTCAGTCAGCAATTCCTGACTGGGTAAAGATGGAAAATAAAAGTGACTAGAAAAGTGATACATCAAAGTCTGAAGTGTTGGTTTTCAGGTTGCCTGAGCACTCAAAAGAACTTGCACATATAGATCTGCAGACCTTGAGTACATAATAGATCTGCAGACCTTGAGTACATAATAGATCTGAAGACCTTGAGTACATAATAGATCTGAAGACCTTGAGTACATAATAGATCTGAAGACCTTGAGTACATAATAGATCTGAAGACCTTGAGTACATAATAGATCTGAAGACCTTGAGTACATAAAAGTAGATCTGAAGACCTTGAGTACATAATAGATCTGAAGACCTTGAGTACATAATAGATCTGAAGACCTTGAGTACATAAAAGATCTGAAGACCTTGAGTACATAATAGATCTAAAGATCTTGAGTACGTAATAGATCTGAAGACCTTGAGTACATCATAGATCTGCAGACCTTACATAATAGATCTGCAGACCTTGAGTACATAATAGATCTGCAGACCTTGAGTACATAATAGATCTGCAGACTTTGAGTACATAATAGATCTGCAGACCTTGAGTACAAAATAGATCTGCAGACCTTGAGTACATAATAGATCTGAAGACCTTGAGTCTCAATCTTGACACGGTACTGAAGCACCATTGTCACTGGGTCTGCGTTTTAGCGGTTTTCTTACTATGTTCTTCACGGGGACTGTGTTGCACGGGTATTTTCCTTCCCTCGTTGGTTCTGGGCCTCATTTGGAAAGAGGGCAGGGAGAGTATACCCTAGGCTCTCTCCTCTCCATCACGCCTTTGGTAAAAAGGGACTAATTAGGGGTGCTGCCTTCGTGTGCGTCTACCTGAAAGGTGGAAAAAATGGAAAGTCTGCAAACCAAACAAGAGAGATCTGTAAAATAATATGCACGCCAATTCGTGGATAAGTAACTAAACTTTTCGCAAAAGTATACATCCGTTTTACAGATCTGGCTAACTTGTATGCAGACTGTTGTTTCTTTGCCTCTCAGACAGATGCACTTTGACTGCAAAAGAAGCAACCCTATTTAGTTGCTTTCCTACGGCATGTTTGTTCTGGTAAGTGTTGGGGGGGGGGGGAGAGAGATATGTGAGTTTGTGTTGCCCCACCCGCTTAAATAGATCCCCGGAACCTTCAACGGGAGATGATAATTCAGCCCAGCAGAAACGTTGAAAATAAAATAAGTAGCAATAAAGCCAGCTATACACGATGATCACAGTAATAGCGTAGATAGAAAAGCAGACATGATATCAAAGATTTCTAATGAATAATGGAAATATCATCTTCGATTATGAATACCATAATGGTGCTAGCAATGATAATGAATTTGATATGCGTAATGATGAGGCTGGTTACACGTGAAAAGCTGACATAATTTAACGTTAGAGGAGATATTCATAATAACTATGACAATAGTAATGCCATAAATCTGTCACTTTATTTTACCAAATATGTTCTCAGCCCTTTTCTGAAACCCTATCCCGTTCTGTGGTAACGAAGAAGCGCCCTTATTACGAATGCGGCATCCACTGCTAAAAAACCAAGCATCTCTTACATAATGTATGATTGTTTCGTTTCAGTTGCTAATCCTCCAGAGAGGGCTAAAGATGACAGCACGGTCGGGACTCGCAATGGACAGTTATCACGTAAGTAACCCAACAGCCTTGTTTATGGAAAGTCGTTAGAGCCACTAAAACATACTAAGATATCTATGGTGGCACCAAGAATGGAGCCAGACTGGGTGAACAAATGCGCATATGTTAACTAACAAATGGTATATTGCAAGAAGATAAAAACTACAAATTACGGAAATGGTGTTTTCCTCTGGCAACATGGACAACAGCAACAACAGCAGCAACAACAACAACAATAAACAAAAAGCAACTCTTTGTGTAATTGCAGTTGTGGATAGGGAATTTAAAAATGAAACGTGTTGCTACAGTTAGAATGATTGTTGAAACCAGACGTAAAGAAAAACCATAACTGTGAATTCATGATGGCTTTTTTGTCATGTCAGGAAGAGATATTAGAGAGCCGGCGTGGTGTAGCGGCTAGAAGCTCGCCTGCGGATCCAAGGATGGTGAGTTCAGGTCCTGACAAAGCCGGGCTTTAACAAAAAATAAAGGGACGCTGCCACTCAGGCCGTCACAGCCTTAAATGGATATCAGGTAAAGTCCTGGAAGGAAGACACGATCGTCGTATGTTGGATAACATCACCCGGCGAGTGCTGAATTATCTATTAAATATATGCCTAGCCTTTATGCCCGATACGTCTGAAAGCCTGAAGAACGGTCCTATATTCGCATTATCAGATGATAATAAACGCAGGACTCTATGTTAGGAGAACCTGGTGTAAATCCTAGGTAAGGTTGGGTTTTTTTTTTTTTTTTTGTCAGAAGCAACCAAAAACATCCTAACCTGCACAGTCCGTGGCGACATCATAGCCATGATACCCATAGACGTCAGGCTCAGAGGCCTGACAGCCTATACCTCAAACATTGGTAAGTACAGGCATTATTGGCAGTCGGCGGAAAAACAAAATTGATTCGGTTTACAAAGATAATTGTCGGCTCTGTGGCTAACTCGATGCGAACTCTTCGTAATGCCGGATTGCCGGGTTGGATCACAGCCTTGTGCTGGTTTTGACAGTGGTATCAAGAAAGCCTACCGTCCAGAAAGCAATGACAAACTATTGGACGTAACTTTGCCTAGAAAAACCACACAACAGCCAGGAGCTGTCGTGGTTAGTTCTGCAACATCCTGTAAAGGATATGCAACTAACCTTCATAAAGATAATTAGGCCTAACATAGATTACAAAACGGGCCCTAAAAGAAATGTTAACAAGAGAAGCCAAAGGTTCTAGACTGGATTCCATTGATGACATCGTAATTTGTTTGTGAGGTATGAGTATATATATATATTATATATATATATATATATATATATATATATATATTTATATATATATATATATATATATATATATATATATATGTATATATATATATATATATATATATATATATATATATGTGGGTTGTGTGTGTGTGTGTGCGCGCGCGCGCGTGTGTGTATGTATGTTTGTGTGTACTGTGTGTTCGTACATATTTTGTGCTTGCGCTTTCTCGAATGAGCATTCTGCGAGTTTATTACATATATATGTGTACTCACTTGTAAGTTCTTGCATTCGTGTATGTTTATGTCTATACGTGTGTGTGTGTTTTGTGTGTCTCCTTGCTCAGATTACTTATTCTTTTTCAGCATTCCAAGCCCTTGAGGTTCATTGCTACAGATGTCATGCGCTTCCATACATCTTTATGGCTAATCATTTCTTTCCAGTTGGTGACATCAAGTGTTTGTAGATCTTTCAGGACAATATCTCTCTATCGTCTTCCTGGTCTACCTCGTAGTCTGCGACCATTTAGCTCCCTTGTGTGTATAGTTTTTAACCGCTCTGTCATCTGGTATTTTCTCACTATGCCCCAACCATTTCAGTCTATTAGCTCTCACGATGTCAGTGATCAATCTTAATTTAAACAGATTATGAATTTCGTTGATGCTTCTGAATCTTCATTCCCCGTCGTTTGCATCTTTGATGGGTCCAAAAATAAGACATAAGACTATGTTTTCGAAAATGTTTAATATGCCTTCATCTCATTTCGTTGGGCTCCAAGTTTCAGAGCCATAAAAAACGGCTTATCTCCTCAAAGTTGTTATATTTTGATCTTGGTGTTGGGAGACTTGACTTTGACTTTAGCAGATGTTGGGCGACATATTTGACTTTGACTTTAGCAGATGTTGGGCGACATATTTGACTTTGACTTCAGCAGACGCTGAACGGCATAGTGGGCTTTATTCATTGATTGTGTTCTTCATTGTATTTCTTCTCTCAGCATATTTGAGCCGTTGAGGTTTGCACCGAAATATTTATGTTTCCTTTATTTGATCTTCGTATGTGGACTTGAATGTGACCGGTGTGTTATATCCTTTGATTTGAACTGCTTTTTATTTTAAAGAGAGTCGGTGTAATTGCACTCCTAAGTTTATTTTCTCCAACAGAATCAATGCCATCTACATAACCAAGTATTATTGTCGTTTCTCCTTTAGTAGACTCCTATTTTAATATATGTATAAATTTCTCCAGGGCTAAGTTGAAAAGAAGTGGGAACAAAGCATCACCTAGCTTTAAAATAAATGTTATTTGAAAACGGTCTATTTTTCTGCCTTGATATGCTACTATATAATAAGTGCCTTCCATACATAGTTTGGTCATGGTGATTAACTTCTTTGGTATTTGAAAGTACTTCATAATATCCCATAAACAGTTTCTATGTACACTATCATCTGCCTTTTTTTTTTTTAAATCCACAAAACCCTTATGTTCTTCTCTTCTATAGCCCTAGTATTGCTCTGCTTTTTATCGTAAAATGAATATCTGATCTGTAGTTGATCTGTTCTGTCGGAAACCTGCTTGGTAACCTTCTAAAAGGTCTTCGCCGTATGGTTTTAGCCTGTTTAGCTGTACCGTCGATAGTATCCTATAGCTTTTAAACAGTAGTAAGATTCCTGTATAATTTTCACATCTACACTTATCTCTTCCTTTAAAATGGGTAATACTGATGTCTCTTTTCACTTACATAGTAATTTCTCCGCTTCCAGATCCGTTTTATTATTTCATATATTTTTTAAGAGTAATGCATGACCACCTTCATTTATAAGTTTAGCAATTCCGTCAGCACCAGACACATAGACAATCAAAAACAGTTATATATCTTTGTTGTTCATTTGTAAATGCGTAAATGACAGAAAGATTGTAGGGCTTTTATGAAAGCACTCAAAATCATTTTACTAGTCGCCATTGCGGTTGCCTCCGATCAAAGCACAAATCGATACCTTGCACATTAGTACCATCTCTTGGTATCAGAGAAAATACGACAAAATTATGCGTTATCGACTGCTTCTCTGTGTCTAATGCCGTTTCGGTGTGGAAGGCATTAACCTGTTGAAACAGAATATATTTAATATCAGTATTAATAGAAGCCGTTAGCGAGCTTGCTAGTTTTTTTAGCTAACTGACCTCATGATTTGGTAGTTCAGATCCCACTAGAGATTGCCTGTTCGTTGACCTTATAAGTACAAGGTTGGCCCCTCCTCATAACGCAGATACTCGGTATTTCACTGCGATAAAAGCTCTAAGGAAGAGATACCGCCGGGAGAGTTCAGATCATTAGGGAAAATACACGATAAATGAACCATACTGAAATAATTTTAAAAAATGATCAAAGAGAACAGGGAATACTAAGCGCAGTGTACACTTTGCATTACCGTTTGAAACAGCATAATACTTTACCAAATGTACGACCCATTCCTATGTGTCATAATAGAGTGTCACATATTACTCTGTACCATGGGTCAGTCACTCACTCTGAGGTTTCTGCTATCATACGACAGTGTCAAACATCCAGCAAACTCATGTGCCAGCCACTCCGTCTAAAATGTCCGCCATCATATCACAGTGTCAAACATCATGCCAAAACATATGTCAGCCATTCGCTCGAGTTTATCCGCCAACATACCAGTGTCAAACATCAAGCCTAAACACATGTCAGCCATTCGCTCGAGTATATCCGCCAACATACCAGTGTCAAACATCCAGCAAACTCATGTGCCAGCCACTCCGTCTAAAATGTCCGCCATCATATCACAGTGTCAAACTTCATGCCAAAACATATGTCAGCCGTTCATCGTATCACAGTGTCTACAGTCTTTTGCCACCTAGACTGTAGTCTGTAGTATTCATATGTCAAGTTTTTTTTTAGATTCAAAGAGGCACACATCACTGAAACCCAGTTCAGTTTATTATTTTGGGGCAACACAAAACGGTTACGAAGAAACATGTAGTCCAATACAGGTTCGTTTCAGTCTTAACTGTCAAACATCACACCAGCCGAATGCTACAACGCATTATCAAGCACAAAACGTATTTATAAAAAAAAACATGCAACCATCAAAAACATACATCACATTTTAGATACTAATAAACATAAATTATAGAAGCAGCTAAACTCTTTACTTGGGCTTAGCGTGTCGGTAGAGGGTCTCCATGGCGAAACGGTAGAGTCGTTAGTATCATGTTATAGCTGCTGTGGATTCGTTTCCGCTGTGTCTGTGATTCTGTTTCGGAGATCCTGTGTGGAGGTCGTTGGAGTCTCTAACTGTGTGCAACACCTAAGACAAGTGAAAACAGCTGTGTGTAGAATTACCCGTCAACTCCAATGATGCTAGTGCGTTCATCTTTAAGCACTTTAGATGAGGCGGACGGTGTGCTACCGACCACATCACTCACCGTATACCGATTGTTCTTTAAAATTAGTTAGTTAGTTAGTTTGTTGTGTTATCATCATTGCACTCCAGACATGCCCATAGGTCCTCAGATCTCCCCCTCTGTAAGAACCCCAACGTCCGAGAGCTAATAGTAACAGTTCTATGTTGATTAACAAGTCTCCTGTTCTTTACAATATTCTAGCTATACATTCCCTATACGCCTGAAGGCGAAAAAAAAAAGAGTCCAGAATTAGGGACAGAGTGAAATAATTTCACGTTTGCTCCATTCCCTTAATATATGTGTGTCAGATAAGACAGGTTAGTTGCGTATCCTTTACAGGACGTTGCAGAACCAACCCCAGCAGCCCCTGGCTGTTGTGTGGTTTTTCTAGGCAAATTTACGTCCACTAGTTTGCCATTGCTCCTGGACGGTCGGCTTTCTTGATACCACTGTCGAAACCAATGCAAGGCGCATGGACCGCAGCTGGATCGAAACCAGCATCCCGGCATTACGAAGCGTTCGCATCGACATAGCCACAGAGCCGAGCAGATAAGACAACATGGACTAAAACCGCTACAGTGTGGGTTTTTTTCGGCCTAGACACACACTGCGAGATGACCAGTAGTTTTCTGTGTCACCTTTAGAAAACAGAAAATTCCCAGAACATTCCGAAGTGTGTGTTCATTGGTTGCCTTTTATGCCATTATATGGCACACGGGGTTCACAGTCTGTTCCTCCGTTTCCATCTACCCTGTGCAATCAACACAATTTCACGAATGGCATTCAGCCCAGTACTTTTGACCTTTCTCTTAAAGGTTTTTTTTTTTTTTTTGGGGGGGGGGGGGGGGGGGGGGGTTTTGGGCGGTTTTGCTTTCTTTAATTTTTGGGCGTTTTTGCTTCTTTAATCCATTTGTTCCCAAGTTTAGTCATGTTTTATATGTTCTCTGCGCACATATTCTCAGAATGTGTCAAAATAGCGGTATCTTTCTTTGTCTTATATCTATCGTTTAGTTGGGTTAACAAGACAGTTCTGTTATTTCTTCAGCGGTCTTAAATTCATTCCATTTTAGATTCAACTTTTCCCTCAGGATGATTAAAAAGAGTGCTATAGATGTTATCAAAGTGTTATTGATTACAATCTGTACTTCTTTCCATGGGCTACAGGCACTGGATCCCTCACTGTATTACGTCGGACCAACTCACGGAAGGCAGGAAGCGGCAGCAGCCATACCAGCAGCCTCAGTATTGACAGCATTGACAGCTACGCCAGTGCTGACCTAGGCACTGACAAACTACCTCCTGCAGACACTTCAGAAGCTCTTCATGCCTGTTCTCTCAGGTAGGCTATGATATATGTTTAATGTATTTCATTTATTTAGCTTGTTTTTATATTTCCCTTCGCTATTCTCCAAATGCTTTATTATTTCGTTTCGTACTATAGTCCTTCATGTTAATATTGTTTGTCCCATTACGGTATTTCTAAGTGTTATTTGACTGTAGTTGTTTAGAACCTCTGTTTTCCTGCCCGTTGTGATTTCCAGTCACGTATGTTTGTTGTTTTCAGTTATTCGTTGAAAATGACTTTGCTCGAAACGTTCGCCACGCGTTTATTCCATTCCCTCCATTTGGGTTTTTTAGGCACAGTTTATTTTGCGCTTACTACTTCATACGTCATCCATATGGAAGATAATGACAAGCAAAGATCATATAGCAGCATTCACAGAATATCACCCCATTACGGCTGTAAAGGAATTTAGCAGCAGGCGTGTGTGTAAGGTGAATTTTAAAACAGACCAGTTAGACGTAATACCGGTACTAGGCACACTGACATATAATGACATCAACAGCAATAGCAGGTATATTATTCATGACACTTCCAAACGCAAATGTGTGTGCGATAATAGCAATGTGATATTGTAATATGATTAAAAATGCTCATGACGCAACAGTGGAGCACTCGGCATAAACTGTATGTCAATGTGTTACACTAGGAATAATTCCAGATGATTGTAAAGGATGATTGGATTGAATCGATCGTTGTGTGAAGAAAAGCTGAATTTTTGTAATGGTGTCATGTGATCACATATCTTTTAGGGTGGTTTGGGGGAGGGGGTAATGTTAGGGGGAGGGGGGTGGGGGTGGGGAGGAGTTGAGGAACTCAGCTCGTCATAATTGTTGAGGCAGGAAGGTGATGGTTTCTCTATTCCTCCTACATCCCATGTCATCGTCAGTGTGGTTATATTAATAATATTATTGTGTGGCGAATGTAAAATTAATATAACAATATTTTTGAACTGATGATAGAAAGCGAGTAAACAAATGCTCACAAACGGGATGTGCATACCTTTTGGATTGGGTGGGGCACAATGTGTTCCGTTGCATGTTATTTTTAAACCAGTTGGCACAGGAGGGGAGCGCTTGGGCGCCTGAACTCCACAGGTGCTGGTGCCTTTGAAGTGGCGAATTTGTTGCGATTACTTATATCTAGCTATGCAAATATATGTTAATTGCTAACAGAAAGCTGAAAGGGATGCATATATATGTGTGTGACTATGCGTAAGTGCTCATAGTTTTTTTTTTCAATCCTTATTCGTCTAAATACGATACTGTGAATGTCTGCATTTATGCATTTATAGTATGTTTCACAACTTCTGCTTAATTTTAAAAATCTGCAACACAGTTAACGTTCGGTGTAAGCTGAAATTTGGGATTCAGCCTGTTACTAGTCATGTCCTGTAAGAGTTGTGTGTGTGTGTGTTTTTTTTTAAATGTAAACAAACGTCTTATATTTCATTTTGCTGTATTTGTAATCAGACAACGATTCAAAGCACACAGTCGGCATGCTTACAGTTTACTGAGTTACGTCAAGATTTCAAAACGTCAAACTGCATGCGCTTCATAGGGGTTCCACTCTCATGTGGTCATTCCAGCTTTAGTCTTCAGTTAGTAGCAGAATTTTCATTGTATCCGGTAGGCTATCAAAATAATCATGCAAGGCTCTATATGTGAGTTGATTTCCAAGTGATCTCCACAAGTATGTCAATTATTATATATTTTATTTTTGAGGAGTACAGAAATGATTAGTCGCGTAGTGTTCACACAAATTCTCCACTTAAAAAAAAAAATACAGCAGCACCTATGAAGCTATAAATTAGAAATTCTAAAAGACTTGGGAAATATAAGGCAACAATTCGTGTTGATCCGTATGGGAGATTTCGAGATATTTGTTAAAGTATAAGGCCACGAGTTTTGAAACTCACTACAACCACGTATCTTCTTATTTTTCCTGCATTCGCCCTTCAGGATAAAGGTGTAAAAAAAAAAAAAAAAGTCGGGAGATGTGAACCAGCGTCTCTTCACATGGTTATAAACCATAAGTGCTCTGCCACCGGCACGGACAACTGATAAGAAACTGTCCGCCTGTGTCGCCGTCCGCATGCAGTTCCATAGTTACAGCGACGTTCCTCCATTTACCATAGAGTATTAACTCTGGTACCCATTTCCTAGAGGCTGGGTGAACCCCGGGAACCGCCCGGTTTCAAACACCAGCCGTGGGCTGCAACAAATCGCAGCTGGATTTGAAATCGAATCTCATATCGACTGCGCTAACGCAGCCCCCGATGGACGGAGTGTACGCATCTTTGAGTTTGATGGTTTCCCTTTCTTCATGAGACGTCGAATATGACTTGCTAGTGACAGAGTTATGTACCCACAAATTTGAAGAGAAAAAGGACATTTATTTAAAACAAAATAAAAAGAAAGAAACAACATTTTAATATTTAGATACACGGACAACATTGAATAGAGAACGTTTTCCAGAAATAAAAAAATTAAAAAATTAAAACATAGTGAAACATTATCTTTCTACCTATACTTACTTACTTTTTTTTTTAACTGAAAAATCAGATCTGTGAACTAGCATTGACGCGCCCACCAGATGAGAATATGTTCGACGACGTAATGCTAAGAGAACTCATAGATTGTAACAGAACCAATATTCATTATAGAATCTCCAAATACACAGTCTCTACTTTAGGACCCTTCAAGTGAATTCTCAGACTTCAGACACGCATACGTGCTTGTAAGGAAGTTTTCGGTATAAATTAAGCGTGCCGGTTATGTGTTTTTTGTATATTTAGTGCACAGTCGCTGGGACCTACGTCACAACCCCCTCTCCCGCTCCTCCCCTTTATTTCTATAAACAAAAGTTATCTTTACAGTATTGTCAACGCATTTCTAACTATTCATAATGTATTATTATTATATTTTCTTGCTGTTCAGCTCATTATTATTATCAGTATGGTGCTAAACTAGGATTAAGCTAAAGTTTCCCATTTGCATGTCTAGAAAACTGGAAAGGTGCGGAGGCATGAGGCCCCCTCTCCCGCCCCAAATGTTTTATTGATGTTGATGCTACTATTTAAGTGTTAGCTTTGACGATTTTTATCACAGTTATGTTTTATCTTCATTTTCATAAGTTCATTTATAATTTAGAAAATTATGTGTGGAAATATTTACATACAGGACACGCAAAATTCAAAAATAAGTCCAGTTTTTGTGATTGAAACTTCACTTCAGATGGTGGGTTTGTAAGGTACATTCCAGTGTAGACCAAGTCTATCATAGGATTGTGGGAAAAAGGCTGGAAAGTGAAGGTGGTTGGGGTTATGTTTACCACACTATGACCAGAGTGCCGATTTGTAAGCTGAAGGTGGACGTGGAGGATTTAGTTTTATTTATGCCAAATATTCAAGGACAGTCTTTTACAACAATACTTAACTCTTTTAATTCCAATAAGTTACAACATTTTGTTAGCAAGTTAAAAAAAAAGGATCTTTTTTTTTTTTTGATCGCAACTTCACATGTATTGGGCATTAAGGGTTGGACCCATATTTATATCCCTAGTTGTTAGTAAGTTAATTAATTTTTTTTTTCTGCAGATCGGATAATCTGTAAACGCTCGAATCCCATCTTCAGTATATCCTCAGCGTGTGGTGACAAATAACTCATTTCTGTGTTGGTTTACTATTCTTCTTTGGCTGCATGTTTAGTGTGATATTATGGGACACCTCTTTTGGCCTAAAGTTCTTGCAGTTTTTTTCTTTAATGTGGGCAACTCACCGTCGTCTCCTGGATCATCTACTCGTCCTGCCTCCTTGAGAAAAGTGATCATAACGGCTCGGTTCATTGCAAATTTAATGCATTAAGCCAACTATCCTATGCGGGTTAAGTTTTCTGGCAAATTGTTAGGTCCAGAAGAGTTGAACAAAAATAACATATGATACAAGTATGTAAAGAACTTTAAGTAAGAAAAGAGTTTAAATATCTTGTTAAATATCTCACAAAAAACGGATACAACGGAACGTTGTGGTTATATCGATGAAGGCAATCATGGAATCACACAAATTTACTGAATCTGACGAGGCTTATATGCTTCCTTCACTGAAGATGGTAAACTGGACAAAGAAATTAATATATGATGCAGTAAAGCAGGTCAAGTATTTAGACACCTAGACCCCCCACTCCCCTCACCGCCTCTCCCTCTTACAGCATAAGTCAATGCCAATCATCGCAAAGAAACATCTCATACCAAGCGTATTAATTTCCACTCTATGCTACCAGTGTCAGACATGGTCGCCCACAAAATAAGATAAAATAAAATTAGTAACCATGGAAATGGGGTGTCTGAGAAATAACGTAGAGTGACCAGAAGAATTAAATCAGGAATGAGGTCATTCGAGATTAAGTCGGTACAGAAACAATTCTAAACTACATTTAAAGACAGCAAATCAAATGGTTTGCCTACTTGGAGAGAATGCTTTTTGATGATATACCATACATGGCATTACTTAAAAAAGGAGAAGGACGTGGAGCAAGAGGTAGACCAAGAACAATATGGGAAGATAACATCAGAGAAACTCTACAGCACCATTATGTGTCTATGGTCGAAGCAGCCAGAAGAGCTTGAAAGAGGACCTCATATTTCACTTAACATCCAAAGCGGTAAATTAGGACATAAAGAAGAACAAAAAGTAAAGAACAATTGCCCACGCCTTCCGGCTGATTGGGCATAGGGGACGAGACCTATATTGTATTGACGAGTAAGCATTTGGTTGATGATATGGTCAGCATCACACCCGTCAAAGAAGAGAGGGGCAAAGAAGAACCTGGAATGACAACTTCAAGACATGGACACAACTCAATCACTCTAAACTTGTTCAGCAAGCGGAAGAACGAACAAAACTGCTGGTTTTGTTGTGCTAGTGCTTCCATCCATATACTCCACAAATTGTATTGGGTTGTGGGCTACTTTAAGTCTTGTTCGACTTAGGAGCCAAGATCATTTTTGAGGAAAATCTCCCTCCGTCATGACCTGAACCAAGACCTTCCAATTAGCAGCCTAGTTTCTATCTGCTACGCCACACCCGGTTCCTGGAATAGCAGTAGTTGAACAAATAAATAAGATATAAAGTAGTATTATACAATCCGTCTGTGATAGAATATAGCAAAAACACGATCTTATCCTTGAAATGACCCATACACGCAGGATAAGTTGTTCGGTATGGAAAGAATGTATGCATCACAAAGAACGGATACAACGAAACGTTGTGGTTACATCGATAAAGACAATCTCTCAGATGGAATCACAAATTCAGTGAATCTGACGAGGCTTATATGCTTCTGAACACGAAAGTGTGATAATTTTATAAATAACCAAATTCTTTCCCAAGTTCATTTCCAATTTACTAAACCCCACAAAATTTGTTTTCCAAATATAGGATTCGATAAAAACCATAGCCTGTATTGACCAATTCACAAAGAGCTCCCATGATTGGTGATTGTGCCCAGACAGCTGGAGACGTTATTTAAGCCAACTAAGTCATTTCTCTCAGAGACTCGTGTCTAGGTGGTGCTATCTCTTGTTGTTAAGGCGATGTGGGTGACTGTTTTCCTGAATCCGTGGACATCCATGCAGAGAAATGCTTTGTCGTATTAAAACTGGACGTATCTATTGCAGCTGGGCGACTTCCAGGCCAAGAAACGGGAAGATGAGAGGGTTGAGTGTTGGAGATTTTTTAGAAAGAAAAAGAGATCAGAAACGATATTAAATTATTCTAATTTTTGCATTTGGTACCAAAGAACTCGCCATGCGTTTATGAGTGGCGGTTGTTGATGGCACATATGCGTAATTCCAGAGTTTCATGTTTGATTGTGGAGTTAGGGAATCACGGCTGACGGTTATGTGGAAAAATATAGGGGTGACTGCGGTTAAGCTAATACCAAGGAATTAATGCAATTACCAATGATTGAAATGCTTAACGAAAACGGGAAGCAGAATAATGTGCACAAAACAAGACAAAGGGACGTTTCGGCGCTGGACAAGAGCATGTGACCTCGTATTGGATTGCCTTCTCGGTTATGTGTGCAGCATTACAGGCTAGACGAGATGGTATTGAGAATTTTTTCAACTTTTATCTTAGTCTTTCTCAATTAGAGCATCGTTTCTTCTAATCATATGTTTCTATTTCAGTGCTTGTTTATTGCCTGACTGTCCGTTTTTCCTCTTGATGTGTCCAATATGTTACTGCCCTCTCTTTCTTGTAACTGTTGATAATAGCCATAGCCCTGAAAATTTTTTTTCCCGTTTGTCTTGATTTCATCTCATTTAGTGTTTACCAATAGGGACATGTTGAGTGGGTACCGGGTGCAGTCCCGGGAAGTACAGGCGGCCGGCGTGATGCTGACCACATCTCGCATCTTGTGCCGATTGGTCTATAACAATATAGGTCTAGCCCTATATGCCCTATACAATACGCCTAAAGGCGTGGAAAAGGGTCCTTTACTGTTTACTTTTTTAATAGGGACATGACTTATTTGTCTCCAACTGTACTTGCCCCAGACAACGTCCCTTGTTCATCCAATCATTCAAAATGCCTGTCTCTGTTTGTGCGTAATATTTTCAAAATGCAATCTTTATGTTCCTTTCAGCGACTTCATCATTCCTCGACATTTCTCATTTCTCATGAAACAGAACATCTCCGTCTGTCTGCGCCTGTTTAATGCCTGATCAACTGTAAATGGGATTCCCGATTCTGCCATTTCCTTGACTAATTTTTCTTTTTTGTATCAACTGTTGCTTTAAAAGGGTGCTTTTTTTGTTGTTGTTGTTTTCTGTTATTGTTTCTAGAAGTGTCATTCTATGAAACGCGTTGTTAATATAGTTGTGTCTTTGATAAATGGAATTATTCTGCCTTTGGCTGATAGCAATTTATTAACTGGCCAAGATCAATCTATTATTAACAGAACAAGAAGACCAATTTATTATTTAAATGTAAAGTCCATTTTTTTTTACATGACAAGTTACGTGTTTATTCAGGACAAAGACTAATATTTGTTAACAGGACAATACAACGAAATTTAACTTTGAAAGTACTTACCGGTACATATTTTACAGAGTGTAAATGAGACAGGTATCAGCAATATCGTGTACCAAATCGCGGTTCTCAGGCTGTACTAGGGCTCTGTTTTTGTTTTCTGTTTTAAACCATTTGTATCGCTGGCTACCTGTTATTTGCCTAATCTTTACCTTTTCCTTTATTATGATGTTTATTAGTATTAGTTATATTATTTTATTTGAAATTCGTAACTTGCTTCTCACTCCTTGTTTTTTCACTCTACCTGCCTGTATCACATTCCCGCGTTTGTAATCAAGATGTTGACAATGTCTGTTAATACTTGTAAAATTATGTTTGAATGGAATCTGTATGCAAAGAGTGAGACCGAAGAAGTAAAATGATAGACATGCCTGCGTGGCCAATACTTTACCATTCGTTAGTTCGTTCGTTCATTATGTGATTGTCCCTCTGTTTCTCTCTCTATCGCTCTCTCTCGCTTTCTCTCTCTCTCTCTCTCTCTCTCTCTCTCTCTCTCTCTCTCTCTGCCTGTCTATCTGTCTTTCAGTGTTTCTATCTCTCTCTCTCTATCTCTCTCTCTTCTCCTTCTTCTTTCGTTCGCCTGAAATAAGTTGTCTATATCAGCAGTTTTGTCTCTTGTATAAATTTCACTGTTCATGGCGTGTATGCGTGGCATCCTGACTGCTATGGTGCGCCTCTTGGCTGGTTGCCTCCGACTTCAGCACCTTGTTTTGCTAGGGTAGACTGTGATCATACTCGAGGAGAGTAGGCTCATCTATTCGTCTTTCGCCTTTACCTGGTTTGTTGTCCCATCCAGTTTCCCGCTGGGGGTTGGGACCCCAACCTTTAACTGGATTGCTGGGAAGAACAGGGTCCACCATGTGAAGGTGAGGTAGGCTTGAGCAAGAGAGGCTAGTAGACATTAAGAGTCTTGTATCGCGCATCATTGCTCCATTAGGACCTCTCTCTCTCTCTCTCTCTCTCTCTCTCTCTCTCTCTCTCTCTCTCTATCTCTATCTGTCTATATACTATATATATATATATATATATATATATATATATGTGTGTGTGTGTGTGTGTGTGTGTGTGTATGTGTGTGTGTGTGTATTAAGCTAAAAGAAATAGTCGGGCGTGGTGAACCAGCGTCATTGCTCACAATTATAAACCATAAGTGCTCTTCCACCAGTAGGAACAGCTGATGAGAAACTTTATTATCCAAGTCTGTCGCCTGAATCCAGTATTGAGTAATACCAGCAGAATTCGTATTAAACCATTTTAAAGGCACCATAGGTCGCATAAACTTATATTAATCAAGCAAAGGTCGAATAACAAACACAACAACCATTACCAATACCTCAGACCATAATGCTCTGACTAGAATACAACAGACGTCTAAGAAAGAAATTGTATTGGTCGGTTCTAAAGATTAACACGTAATACACACACAAAAAAGAAGGGAAACCCTTCAATGCAACTTTACTCACAGGGCTATGGAGAAGTATAAACGATACAAGACAAACATATGTAAGATCATTTTAAAACGTCTCATAAATTAAGTAGTACGTGGCATGATTGACAAAATGATGGTCAGCCGGCATTGTCCGTACATGACTGTCAATAATAACCGCGATTGTCTGCACAGACATGTATTTATGTACCCCAGGTAACGATATGAAAATCAGGAAAGTCAGGACACACAAACGGGGGCAGATCGATGAGGAATGCTAGCCGTCTTAAACTCAGAGACGTGTCGGAGACAGCAGAAACAGCCCACTTTCATCGCATTCAGATTCTTCTTGACATTGTGGTAATTGTCGTATCAGTGGCTACAAGCCCCACGAGCAGAGATCGTTGATGTTCTTCTATAGTTGACCTTGCTGGTTGACTCCTGATATTAGTGTGACCTTTGTGTTCTATTTCCGGTTTAGTATATTTTAGAAAAACATATTTTTTCGTGCTAGGAAATAGGTTTGTTGATATTGTTGTTCAATATTCGAGCATGCAGTTTTACTAATTCATATATTTTATGGTGATATTGTGAAGTTTATATTTAGTGATTTTTACAGATGCGCCGTGGCGAAGTAGTTAAACTGTTTTTTCCCGTCCTTGAGGTTGCGAGTTTAAATACATTGTCCGTCTTTCGGTTGGGTAATGCAGCTATTTCAGCGATGTGTAGAGATCGTCGCTTGAGTTGCAGAGGTGGGTGCTTTAAATTGATATTAACGGCGGTTGACCACTTCCTGTGCCGAAAGAACAAGTACCATGTGCGATAACAGGCTGTGTAATCTGTTTTTTAAAAAGAACTAAAAATTGTACTTCTGTTAACTTAAAATTTCCGGTATAGTTTAAGGTATAGCACACTTACTAGATGAAATCCCCTGAATAGTTTAGGGTACAGCACACTCACTAGATGAAATCTCCGGTATATATTAGGGTATAGCACACCCACTAGATGCAATCCCCAGGAGTAGTTTAGGGTACAGCACACTCACTAGATGAAGTGCCCGGAAGAGTTTAGGGTATAGCACACTCACTAGATGAAATCCCCAGGAGTAGTTTAGGGTACAGCACACTCACTAAATGAAGTGCCCGGAAGAGTTTAGGGTATAGAACACTCACTAGATGAAATCTCCGGTATAGATTAGGGTATAGCACACTCACTAGATGAAATCTCCGGTATAGATTAGGGTATAGCACACTCACTAGATGAAATCTTCGGTATAGTTTAGGGTATAGCACACTCACTAGATGAAATCTCCGGTATAGATTAGTGTATAGCACACTCACTAGATGAAATCTCCGGTATAGTTTAGGGTATAGCACACTCACTAGATAAAATCTCCGGTATAGTTTAGGGTATAGCACACTCACTAGATGAAATCTCTGGTATAGATTAGGGTATAGCACACTCACTAGATGAAATCTCCGGTATATATTAGGGTATAGCACACCCACTAGATGAAGTGCCCGGAAGGGTTTAGGGTATAGCACACTCACTAGATGAAGTGCCCGGAAGAGTTTAGGGTATAGCACACTCACTAGATGAAATCCCCAGGAGTAGTTTAGGATACTTGCCCTGGTGTAGCGGCTAGATGCTCGCCTGCGGATCCGAACCTAAGGTGGCGATCTCCGGTTCTGACGGAGCAGGACTATGTTGTCTCCCAGGTTGATCCAGCCTTTAATGGATATCAGGTAGAGTCCTGGAAAGTAAAGGCGGCCGGTGTAATGTTCATCACATCACCTGCCGAGTGCCGATTGGTCTATCAAACATAGGTCTAGCCCTATATGCCTATTATATCTTTAGGCGTGGAAAAGAGCAGTTCAGTTGCTTCATTTAATAGAGCAGCAAAGCTCAGTCTTACTGGAAGTATAACAGCGTAGCGCCTAGATGCTTTTTTGTCAGTCCCAAGGTATTGGGTTCAAATCTTTATCTCATCAAATTATTTTCAAAAATTGGTCTTGGCTTCTTGTTTAACTCACCCTTTATGTGTACTAGGTATATCATAGGAAGTAAAGTCGACCGGCGGGGAGTTGACCACATAGCAAACCGAAGGCCAATTGTGTATGCAAAAGTGTGTCTCCTATCATCTGCCTGGTGCGTAACTTCAGTACTAATGCTTTATTTATTCATTTATTTGTAGACAGTTAAAACATGTTGATAAAGAAACAAATGAGAGAAGAATCATGGATGGTGCAGTTATAATCAATGCTGTTTGGACTAGACTGGTTGGTAAGGAGTCTCTTACGCTAACACGAGCACTTTGACCTTCAAGTAAAACGTGATGAAGTATGTGGTGAAGGTATAAATATGAGATAGTGTAACAAATTGTGTATGGGGATAGTCAATAGAGGTGTAGTGTATGTTATGTTTACTGCATCATATTGTAGAGTCGCCGGCTTCAGACAAAACAGTTACTGCAGTATATAGTAGAGTCGCCGGCTTCACACAACACAGTTACTGCACCATATGGTAGAGTCGCCGGCTTCACACAACACAGTTACTGCACCATATAGTAGAGTCGCCGGCTTCACACAACACAGTTACTGCACCATATAGTGGAGTCGCCGGCTTCACACAACACAGTTACTGCACCATATGGTAGAGTCGCCGGCTTCACACAACACAGTTACTACACCATTTAGTGGAGTAGCCGGCTTCAGACAACACAGTTACTGCATCATATAGAAGAGTCGCTGGCTTCATACAACACAGTTACTGCACCATATAGTAGAGTCGCCGGCTTCACACAACCCAGTAACTGCATCATATAGTAGAGTCGCCGGCTTCAAACAACACAGGTACTGCATCATATAGTAAAGTCGCTGGCTTCACACAACACAGTAACTGTCTCATATAGTAGAGTCGCCGGCTTCAAACAAAACAGGTACTGCATCATATAGTAAAGTCGCCGGCTTCACAAAACACAGTAACTGCATCATATAGTAGAGTCGCCGGCTTCAAACAACACAGATACTGCATCATATAGTAAAGTCGCCGGCTTCAAACAACACAGGTACTGCATCATATAGTAAAGTCACCGGCTTCACACAACACAGGTACTGCATAATATTATGGCAGAGTCGCTGCCTTCAGACAACACAGTTACTGCATCATATGGTAGAGTCGTCGGCTTCACACAACACAGATACTGCACCAATCAAAGTAATTTAAAAAAAAAAAAGAAAAGGTCGAATCAGTGCAATGCACTCGCCACCTGGGAGCGGAGAGTGACAAGGGAATCTTGACGATGCTGGACACCCAGGGGAGGGCGAAACACAATCAGACTGTTACTGTTAGGGTACGGAGAGTTTATGCAAAAAAAACTTGAGTGCTGAGATGTCGATTCTTAAATCATACCTCATATCTCATTCCCTACTTTTGTATTGGCCTTGTGGGCTATAGCAGACCTTTTGCAAGCACTTAGAGAGAGTACATCTAGAAAGTTCAAAATTGGACAACGGATCAACATCATGGGACACGGGCAGTAACCCATAAGTGCTCTGTTTTACTTTTAACTCCAGTCTGAGTCCGAAGTGTCTCAACGCAGAGCACGGGCTCCGTAGCACCGGCGAGGATGCTGCAATATATTTTGGTATATGTTTTACTCAAAATTTTGCTCAGGCAGCGCTGTAAGGTTACTCTTTTCGATTTTCAAATGCCAAGGGATTTGTTTTACGGGCGCAGCAATACACACGGGCGTCCGATCTCACTTCACAGAGGCCAGGTGAAATTACTAGAAGTCCGCGTGAACAGAAAAAATTTTAGCCTTCACCGGGGGCCGGAACCCGGGACCTTTAGCACTCGAGCCAGACACCATATCTCGCGACCA